>MU122586.1:0-23035 GCA_014904905.1 Wilcoxina mikolae CBS 423.85 | reverse complement strand
CGTAGGCCTTTGTATATCTGAATAAGTCCCGCGATCGATCGGTGGGATCACGGAGTATTCGGCATATTTGAAAACACAACCTCTCGACCAGAAGAACAGGTTGATCACAGCAGCAAAAAAATTTTCCGTCCGGGCGGAATGGCTCTGTCAGAGTGGACGCGCTTCGTCAGAGCCGTCAGAGACACCCCAGTGGCGGCTTACTCCGCGCCCAGACACACCGGTGGCGGCTTACTCCGCGCCTGGCGTCAATACCACACGTCACGTTGCATATCGCCCTCCGATCGCAGTTTCACCGTTTCTTCTCGCTCTGTCGGTCTCCTATTTTAAACGAACACTCTGGCGTTGTGGCCAACAGTGACCATACGTCGGAATGGGTTCATTGGGTCCAGCGGAGAGCCAGCCCGGCTCGATCCCGTCCAGCCATCCAGCCAGCCGAGACCAAGTGTAATGACGGTGCCAGGCGCACTTGGCTTCGTAAGTGCACTTGGCCTCGTAAGTGCACTTGGCCTCGTATATGTACTTGGCTCGCACTTGGCTTCGGAAGCGCACTTGGCCTCGTAAGTGCACTTGGCAGCCGAGGCTGGGTAAGCGCCCTTCATATATAGTCTGACCCTTTTCCACCCCCTTACTTTCAACCGTATTTGCACTCTAAGTTCTAAGTTCTAAGTTCTAAGTAATGCTAATATTTCCGTCCAGATCTGCTCGTCGCATACAGCCAGCTGAGAGCCAGCACGGCTCAATCGCGTGTAGCCAGCACGGCTCGATCGCCTCCAGCCAGCCGAGAGCCAGCCCTGCTCGATCATCTCCAGCCAGCCGAGAGCCAGCCCAGCTCGATCATCTCCGGCCAGCGGAGAGCCAGTCCGGCTTGATCACGTCCAGCCAGCCCAGAGCCAGCACGGCTCGATCGCGTCTAGTCAGTCGACAGCCAGCCCAGCTCGACCTCCAAGCGCACCTGATCGAAATGCTAATATTTCCGTCCAGATCTGCTCGTCGCATACAGTCAGCCGAGAGCCAGCCCAGCTCGATCATCTCCGGCCAGCGTCCAGCCAGCCTGGCTCGATCGCGTCCAGCCAGCCCAGAGCCAGCCCGGCTCGATCGCGTCCAGCCAGCCCAGAGCCAGCAATTGTCTCCCGCCAGCTGAGCCAGGCTAGCCCAACCGTTTGCACCCAGCCTGTATCGATCTTCTCCGGCCGAAGTGCATCCAAGATCTGCCATGATTTTTTGTATATAGTTAGCAATAAATTTGTGAATCAAGTGTGACTTTAAGTAATCAATTGACTGCCCTGGTAAATCGAGGCAGTGACCGGGAATCAAGGTTGCGACCGTACAGTGTGCTGCGTCTGGAAATAAATGCTAAGAGGTTTATTCTGCCACGGGGTAAAATACAACGCGACGAATCGCAAGAATAACAGACATGGTATATTAGCCGCCTCAGGGTAAGTATGCAACGCGACCTGTCGCCTGGGCGACAGATAGCGTGTTATTCTCCGTCAGAGGGTACGAGGTTCCGTCAGAGCCATCAGAGCCGTCAGGAACACCCGGGTGTTGCTGATGCACTAACCTCGGCAGCAGGGCGAGCAGGCGATGAGCACGATGTGACGAAGGAAGTACGAACGAGAATGGCGACCCCGAGAAGAGAATACCGCACTGGAGACGCAATCGCGAAGGTACCGACTAAGGAAGAATGGGAAAGAAAAATGGAATAGGTGGGACAAATGAATGGGTCAGCACGCGACGTGTCGCAAGAGATAATCGTTACAACCAAAAGCCCGACTACGACCGAAATTGTGATGCGAAATGAGAATGGAAAACATTGGAAGAGTCAGACCCTGGAGGCACTGGGGGTGCTGGGGGACTGGAGGAGCCAAATGTAAAGAACGATCAGACAGGAGGCTCGTGAGGTGGCACAGCTGCATCGAATTGTCCAGCACAAGGTAAAAGTACTGGACACGCACGCAGCACAGGAGGAAGTGCAGTGGATTGGCTTGAGAGCGTGGTGCCAAGCGAGTGAGAGTAATGGGATGCCAACCATGAGGCTGCCGAACTGTGGGGGATGGGCATGACAAATATGTTCACGAAGGTACTGGCTCAGACTACACCAGGCCAGAGGAAACTAGAGTCCTACAATGGACTAAAGGTCTCCAAACATGTGAACGCAGGTGCAGGCACGATAAAGCAACGTGTGCGGAAACCAAAGCAGCGGCAAGCCGAAATGCAACCGAAACCGCAGCAGCAGCAGATGAAACCGACCACTCTGACTCTGAGCTCAGGGTCGACCCCGGGCCCAACCCGAACCCCTATTCCAACACCAGCACCGGTACTGACAATAAACCTAACACCGACTAGACGCTGGGAGACAGTCACACTGTGTTACTAGCCAAAGTCCAAACCTGCAATGACAGACACAGCTAAGGCAGTAACCAGAAGCAGGCCAGTGCTGATCCGGATGAATGGCTGAAGCATGGCACATTTGCGCCTGATCCTAACAAGAGAAGAGAGGTTCACTCTGTCCAACATGATGGACGAAGAAGTCACATTCGCAATCAACAGAGTACATCGTGCAGACAGGTTCAGCCCACATCTCAATCGTTAATCCATAAAGAATTTCCATGGGTAGGATAATGGCAGTCATGTACTGGAATGCAACCGCGCAGATGGTTTTCATGTACTGGGATGTCATCATCCACTCAGCAAGGTTGGTAGATGAAGGAATCATTGACATGCAAGCGAACGATAGATGGCAGAGATTAAATAACCATGTCGTTCTCTTAGTGTGATTCATGGGTAGAGGCACCGAAGGCCTACACACAATAAGAGAGGAAATCCCAGTGGCAAACGAAGAAGTCACGGTCCCTGAACAAGTGAGAAGGCTATCTAACCCACACTCAATCGGGGAGAGACAGCAGAAAGGAGAGATAAAAGCATAATAGGTGGTCATTATTGTGAAGGGTACGAATGTAGCCCAGAAACAAGTCGATATAGGTGTCACCGGTGCAGTAGTAAGGTACAAGGTCGAACCATAAACAATCGGTGGCCCTGACTGCATATGCGAGATCTGCTACGCGAGGAAACAAATTGAGCAAAAGGAAGGCCATGAGCCCAGATACGGTTACTGCTCACGGCTGCCCTGAACAAGTAACCATCAGTGTAATGTATCAGGAAGCACATCTCAGAAAGGTGCAGTCTGAAGTCACACACAAGAGAAATGTCCGAACTGCAAAGGAGGCTATATCGCATTGACTGGAAGATGTCTAAAGAAGACTAAAGCTCTTTGAGCAGCAGGAAACAGTGGAAGTAAAAGTCAACTGACAGAGTATCAAATGTGAGGAACCACAAGGGCAAACACAGGGGCACTCGGAATCAGGCAAGATAAAGGTTACTGGAGACCAAGAAGAAGAGCCTGCAGTCGAGGAGGGATGAACATCCGGGGACAGGGAGGAAGTGGAGGAAGACAGGGAAGTGACTATGGCCGAGAATGCAGCAGAGGTCGAATTGGGAGCTTCCGCTTCCAATGATTTGTGCAATTCAGAACAAATTCGCTATGTCGCATGTGTGGACCATGGCTACACTACAGACAGCAGTTAAATGGAAATCAGATGGAATATGATTGCAAGAGCTACCAGACGAAACAGGAGGTGTTGCAATCAGCCACACAGTGCAGCAAAGAAGGAAAAGAAAATGAGTCTACACAGTAGTGCATAAGAGAGTGGCCTTACAAGTGATGAATGGACAGACTTGAGCACTGGTGTGAGAAACAATGTGATTGTGACAGACCACCAAAGAACAGGGGAAAACCTGATGCAGATTATAAACGATTACGACCAGAAGGATGTGCAGATGTGGGAGATACCAGCGAGGAAGTTAAACTGGCAGTGTATCATTTGGCAGGGTGGCAACACAGTGCTTATAGGTGACTTGAATACTCATGGGAAGTTCTGGGACCAGAGATACACGGAACAGAGTGACATCATGTACTGGGAGGAGATAATCGACAGACATACAATCGACACCAGAAATGATGTCCTGAACAATCACTACTGGATAAGAAATGGCAGCGAGGGCCCATCTGTCGTAGTCTTGACAGTTACGAATCAACAAATTGAGAAATGGTCGATCGTGGAGGAAAACAATCATCCTACATGGTCCAGCTATGAGATAATAGAATCGAAGATGGGCATGGGGAAGCAGAATGAAGCGGGTGGAACTCAAGTCATCGGGTTGAATCACGCTACTATGACAGAGCAGGATGGGAAGCCGGTACAGCAAGTGTGGAGGGAACTTGAGAAGGAGATAGCCCTTCTAAACAACATCATTTTCACTGGCGACAAGGTCATTCGGGAGGTGTAATAGTTTCATGAATCATGAGGCACACAGCAAAGTGCTGGAACTAACGGAACAGGCAATATGGTTTCATGCTAGATTTAAAAGATGGTGGAATGAAAATTTTAAGGAGAAGATAAGCCTGCTTGCGGGAGAAGAGTGTAGGGGATGAAGGACAGAAGAAGCAGCAGCCTGGGCCAAAGCAGACCTGCAAAAGTCGATTCGGGAGTTGAAAAGCCAGATGTGGCATGACTATTTACAGCATCTCAGGCGTAACGAGGTCTGGAGGGCTGCAATGTTCGTCAACCCTCGAGGGAGCGCGACCATGGAGGCCCTCACCGATAAAAAGAGGAAAGAAGCCAGCTCAATTACCTCAAAATATGAAATGCTCTGATGAGAGTCTTTTCTGCCGAGGAATGACGATCATTACAACGAACTACCACCTTAAGGATGCGTATCCCAACGGATAATTGGGGAAGCTGTCGACAAGACCATGTTCTCACAGTTGGTCATAAGTCCCCACATCCAGACTGGTAGTCGTTTGGGTCCATCCGACTCATCTGGAACTGGAGCAGAGCTAGAATTGTGGGATTAGGAAGGGCGGCTCCCAGAACGGGTTGGCACCCAGCAGTGTGAATGCAGGTGAGCAGAGTAGTAACCTAGAAGCCAGGAAAGAATGACTGCCCAAAACACAAATCGTACCACATGACTTGCCTGCTTAGCTGCATGGGAAATGTGATTTCAAATGTAGTTGCCGAACTGCGGTCTTGTGAGACAGTAAGAACAACACTCACAATTAAGCAAGGGTCAATTCGGTCGAAGAATGAGAAGGTCAGCCATCGTGGCTGCAGCCATCATGGATGACAGAGCGCACACTGCATAGAGGGAAAAAAACATAGTGGGCTTTCTCTTAATCCATATTCAGCCAGCATTGCCAAGCTTGCAATAGGGGGCAGGATTCACACAATGAAGGGCCAGTAAATAGATCAAAACATTAAAAGATGGACCAAGAGCTTTCCCTTTAAGACAATGGTGGAGATGGAGATCGAAGGGAATGTCATGCAGAGCCTCCCAGTCGAAGCAGGTGCGCTACAGGGCTCTCCAGGGTCACCTATTCGCTTCGCAATATACACTGCGGGGCCAATAGAATTGGTACATGGGAGAATCCAAGAAGTCAAAGACCTGTCTTTCATAAATGACGTCGGGTGGGTGGCATTAGGTAGGGACGTGAACCATAATGTTAAGAAACTCGAAGGCTGCACAGTGGCGAGCATCGAATGGGCTAGTAGACCAATACTAAGAATACGGAAGCAGCACATCTCTCACGCAGTCGAGGATACAAGAATCACTTTTTGTCAGAACTCACAGCCAAAATCAAGGTAGGACACGTTATCACTTTGTTCAACAAATAAGAGACGAGGTGACTGGGAGTCTGGATAGATGCCCATGTGAAATTCAGAGAGCACAAAAACAAATGCCTGAAGCAGGACAGCGCTGCCAAAGCGAGAATCCGCACGGTCCCATCAGTACACAGAATCGTGCCCGAGCAGGTGAGAGAAGTTCAAATAGATTGTTTCCAGGCTGCGACAATATATGGAAGTGAGCTCTGTTGGTATTCAATGGAAACTGGGAGACGAGAGTACCTTCAACTTGTTTTGAACTGACAAGCCAGATGGACCCAAGGCAGTCTCCCCATGATACCTCTGGGTGCCCTTATGAAATATTCAGGGCTAATACCTGTGCCAGAGGCTCCCGATGCTAGGGAACAACAATTTACAGGGGAGGCTGGTAAATGCGTACGAAAGATCCAAACTGAAACTGTTGCACAACTAACCTGTATCGGGCGTACCAATATGCAGAGCGATCCAGAAAGAGCCTGAACACTGGCAGGATGCAAAGGCCGGCCTCTGGCCCGACCCTGACAACATACTGGCTATCAAGACTGTCATACTGAGTGATGACCTTGGGGCTAAGAGAGAAGAGACACACCGGTCGTGAGAGAAAGAATCCACAGTAGGTGGAGAGGTCTGGAAGTGGTGGACAGAGAGATCGCGGACCAATGATGGCTGACTAGCAGCCACTGCACCTTGCAAGCACAGAAACAGCTGGAAGACCTTCTGCAGCCACATCAGCACCAGTCGAATGGAGGTTCTTGTTGAATAGCTATGGGCAATCAGACTTGGACTTCGTGAGTCATTCAAGAAAATTGACATGCTGCAGGATAATGGTCTGACCATGGTGGCAGTATTCAGTGACAGGTTGGGGGCCATTCGACAAACAGGTTGTCTAGATCCCAGACCAGAACAGACGCAAGGTAGATGGATTTAACCGCAACTTGGAGACCCTTCTTGAGTGCAATATCGAAAATGAGATCCCCTGTGTCCCAGATTACAGAGCGAACCCCCGAAATGATGGCGCAGATTGGCTAGCATATCGCGCACGGCAGGGCCGCATTGCAGGTACTGTAGGAAAACAAGTTCTCACCTCAACTGCAATTTCAATCAGACAGATCTCCAAGGCAAGATCGGCACCCAAAATACAGTTGGATGATAACATGTGCAGCAAGCACTTTGGCTATAGTCTCGCGGGCAAGGTGGGGAGTAAGAGACCTATCCCAATGACAATATGCAGTCGCATGCTATAAAATTCTAGCGCTTGAAGAGCGGGCATGCTCCAGTGGGCACAAACCAAAAACGTTTTGGCCACAGAGATGACAACTAGTTCTGGTGGCATGACGGCGGGGAAGTGCAGACGCAAGAACATCAACTCCGCCACTGAAGCCAGTGGGGAGAGCAGCGGAATGTGCTGTTTACAGCATTGAGGAAGGCAATGGACTGGAAAGCGGGCACATACCGACAGGTACAGCTCTCTGAGCTGTATTCCATGAACAAGTGCGATCAAGCAGTAATGGACTTCCTGGCAGCTACTAAGATCGGAAAGTTCCGACCGAGATTTCTTTAAGTTGCTTACGTCCAGGTCTTGCCCTGAAGCAGGCAGCCTGATTCGTCGAACCGACAGCTAGGTAACCCGAGTGAGTAGAGCCATGATGTTCAGAGGTCTCTCTTTTCTATCTCTTTTCTTTTATTTTAACCTTTTGTTCCAGTTTTTTTTGTCAGAAAGGAACGAGGGGTTGCGGGAGCGGAATGTCGCTATCTAACCGGCTTGCCTTGAGGTGTCGGGAATTTGGGGTCTGTCATACTCTAAGCAGAGTGAACACAGTATGATTAAAACAAAACAAAATATAACAACAACAACACCTCAAGTGGTTTAGGTACAAAAGGTTAGGACTTCAACTGAAAGGCGCCGAGTTCAATTAGAAATGAAGACAAGATGGAAATTAGAACTGAAGCAAACTTCTGATTGACCTTGAATCATCCAAGTCCAACTCCGAATATCAATTGGTGATGACATTCATTTGGGCCATGGTATCATGAGATGCTACAGATAAAACCTGCCGACTGGCTTTGGTCCATTATTCTGATTCTGTTCTGGCTCCCAGCGCATGCCTGGGTGGTCATATATGCCCCACCAAACAGGGTAGTGCACCTTTCGGTCAGAGCAAATGGAATTGAGAATCTGATTTGCCATTCATTTGTGTGTAACATCGACAATCGTCTGTTGTCGTTATCATTGAAATTGCCCTATAGCAGATTATTAGTTTGTATCAAGCAGGAAGATGTAAAATACATTGTTTATACCTATCATTCTTGCCAAGTCAAATCTGTAAGGATTCTTATTGAAGACATCACTCACCTCATTTAGACCAATAAGATTGTAATCCAACTTCTTGAACACTCTTGATTTCTTGTCATTCCAATTTTGAGGCCAGAACATATCTCTACACTTGAATATCATTTCGTTGATTCTGAGATCAGGGTGGCTTCATCTTCCTTCCGATGTTCTGTCAGGATTTGGTGTGTCTCACCAAGGGCAGTTACCATGGGATCCACTTGGGCTTCTGACTTCAAGATGGTATGGAATAAGTTCTTGGTCCTCTTGAACTGCATCGTGTAGTGGTAGTTATTTTTGGACCGAAAGGGGGGCATCCTTGTCCAAGCAAGCACAGTGTTGTTGTGGGCGAATACTGCCAATGGTAAGAGCTCCACACAGTGATCCGAATAGTAGTTTAAGAAAGCGCAGACATAATGCGCCATCAGTTGAGTTTTCCTCTCCATCTGATATACATGTGCACATGGAATGCAGGCGACAGTTGGTGATCCATACACATGTGGCTTCAAACCCTCGTCCATAACGAGCCAGTGAATTGGGTCCCCCAATCAGTAATGTTGTTGTCAAGGACACTGCATTTGCAGATCACGTAAGTCGATATCGTCTTTGCAGATCTGTTAGGTGGCTATCTCTGTTGTCCAACCAACTGTAACTAGGATCGCCATGTATTTGGCCGCTATCATTTGTTTCAACTGTGACAAAGTTGAAAATGATACCTTGCAAGTGTCGGACAGTGGTGGAGTGGTATGTTGATTCCAATGAAGGTGTTCTTCGGTGCATGAATAGGGAGAAATACTTTGTAACCACTGAAGTAGTTCCCTTTCTGCGCGTCCATTGCAGGGCAATAGAAATCCCTAGACCCTAATCCAATAGTTTCATGTTGTGAATTGTAACCGGACTCAGCCTAATCATGAAAGAGACATAATAGTTTACCGTGGAGTGCATACTCCACAGAACATATATACACCCATTGTAGGTCAGAGCTGCAACTGTGACACTTTATTGGTTCTTACCTTGATATTCTGATCTGGCCATTGGGTTATCGGCTAACTTATCCATGATTTTGACCGCCACTGATTTAGTGGCCTGGGAAGCCATAATCTCCAGAAAATGTTCGTAATAGGGTTCAATCGTGAGGATCCTGAAGTGCCATATGACTGGATTTTCGTAATCGATCTCATAATCAGACCCTTTCAACATGCCATCAATGGGGTTTTGTGTACCTTCAGGTGCTCCATAGTGAAGTCGTAGGCTGAAAACATGTCGGCCAAGTGGCCTTATCTATGGGAAAGCAGTTTCAATATCAGGAAATACCAGATATTCTTGCAGTCACATTACACCGAGATTTCTTGGTGGGTGCCTTTCAGATAGTGTCGTCATTCCATGAAAGACTCAACAATGGCGACCTGTTACTGATTGAATGTGCTGTTATACTGTTACGCCTGAGAGCATTATCGGAAGTAGAAATTGTCAGGTTGAAGCGTTCTGAAGCCATTATACTGATACAGGATGCCTATAGTCCCAAAAGGAATCGAGTGTAGCTGGAGGATGATCTTCTTGGTTACGTTGAAGAGTTGCAAAATCAGTGAAACAGACAAAGCTTTCTTCAGTTTCCATAATGTGAGCTCTACCTCTCTTTGTTACTCCCATTTTAGCTTTCCTGTAGCCTTCCTTGGCAAATTAGATATGCGTTCCATTGCCTTGCCCTTTGTCCAGATGAATGTGCGATGGAAGTTTCTGAATGCTAAAACCACATGGAGGGACTATAGTAATGTTAAAATTGGTCAATCCACGATTGGTGAGATCCAATCTGTGTCCATGATAACCCCTTCGGCACAGATGACAACACTGAGGAAGGCGACCCTTGTGACTGCAAATAGGCACATTTTTTCTGTTCAATAGAGGCCGAGCTACTGCAGCTGTTTTAGTACTTTCACCAGGTGCTTGTGGTGCTCCGTTCTGTCGGTGGAGTGGATCACGTTGTCTTTGATATAACATTTGTTAAAGCTGTCAATGTAAGGCTGCAAGTAATTATGAATGAAAGCCTGAAAAGTTTCTGGTGTTTTCACAAGAGCGTACAGCATGATATTGTACTCACACTGACCTTAGTGGGTTCGAAATGTTGTTTTGTACTTGTCACATTCCATAAAGATAATAAGGTTATAGACTCCACGAAGATCAAGTGTCTTAAGTATCCTCGTGCTTGCAACATCGTCACGAATTACCGAGATCAAGGGAAAAGGGTACCAATTGTTTATTGTGCTCTCGTTGAGGACTTGGTAATCAACTTTAGTGTTTCAGGTCGCAGGCCATCATCTTTAGAATAATGTCGGCAGTGATGATGATCTCTTCTGGGTGAAACCTTTTGCTAGATAAGTCTCCACATACAGCTTTAGAATTGTTGACTCAATCTCCGTCAGGTTGTAAATAAGGCCATGTGGCAGCTTTTACCCATATTCCAGATCGACTGCATGATAAATTGACCGGTTAAGTGGCAAGGTCATAACCTTGCCGTTACTGAAGACCTAAACAAACTCCAGATATTTTGCTGCCTTATAACCACGATCATCATCTGACACAACCTTGTCAGTCTCATCAGCTGCACCTGCACATGTTAGTACCAAATTCTTATAACAGAATTGAAGCAGAAGGGTCCTGAAAACCAGTAGTCGGGGGACTAATTGCAGCCCACAATGAATCCCAGGCCATGCTGCCGGTGAACTACCATCTTTCCATAACGAATCAGTAGCATTAATCCAAGAACTGACAATGTGTATCTCTTCTCCGGCAACTACTGCCGCTGTTCCTGCTCGCTCGTTCTACTCGTGGCGCCCCTCACCCCATTGGTCAAGGCTTTCATGGATGCTCCTGGCAATATTGTGCAATCATCAATGCATATAGCCAATCCCATGTGGATCTCCTTGCTAGCAGATTGACTCTCGAATCCGATGGCTGTGAACAGATGTATGTTACAAGACCTATTCACTTCACTGGCACCCTGGCGCCGACGTTTGTCAATTGCCGGCAGAGGTTGTGACTTTTCCTGTGTGGCTCCGATTATATGTGCATCGCCACCTGGGGACCAGCAAGCAAAATGACAACCAGACGTTCAGTTATCCACCAGATTCTGAGCCTTAATATAAGGGAAGTTCAGGATCAGGTAATATGATATATGCACAACTAGTACCTCCTATTCATCAATGGGAGGAACAAGCAGAAACCAATGAATTTATAATCTTGTTTTTCCGCATTCCATTGCAGACATTGTCACTTGGCCATTGTGACCCTGCATACATGTGAATGCCGATTCATGTGGTAGCCCATGTCGCCTCAGAAGCTTCGGAACACAATCATGCTCTTCACACCACTAGAGATCAGTTTCCGAATGTGCAGAAGCAGCCCATGGTGATTTCTTCCAAGATCTTCATAAAGATATGAGGCTGATCCAGGTTCCTTGTACAACATAAAGTTTGACTTCAAAAGACTTTCCTAGGCTCGAAGATAACTCTTTGATTTGAAGATAATTCGATGGGGCTGCATCTCATCTATTGTCACCCGCAATGATCTCAATGCCAAGTCCTTTAGCCTTAAATCATCCTTGTCCAACCGATCCCAGTGGGCTAGGTGCCGAGTGAGGTATGCGAGTTTTTTGACTGTTGTGTGTCCAACAACTTTTGTCACCCCACTTGATGATATCCACCGCTACGGCTTCCGCCATGGTTGGAGCTCAACTTAGGCCTCTGGGCTGGGCGTTAGGTTGGGCAATGTAAATGCTTGTGGCTTTTGCTTTTGCATTGTGTAAGCAGGTTGTTAGCCCAGCTGATATTGTGCACATCATTTGAGGCTTATAGTTCAGCGGTTAATTTGATGCCAGTGCTCATGGGCCTGCCATGAACCTTGGTCTGATCATTGGTCGACTGCTCGGTCATGTGAGTAGACGAAATACAGCGAGTGACTGAATATTCTACTGTTTTGTAACGATACCGGCTGTTGTTGTTGCTAGCAACCGGCTCTCAAATGAAAGATTATTATATTTGCTGCTGGAACCTCGTCAGGCAGAGCCTTGATAGTCTAGAACCTTCTACAAGCAGGGATCGTAGCCTCGGGCTTGTTGTTAAGTGTGTGCCGGAAACCTGCGCAGGCCCATGTGTTAGAGCAATTGCTCCCTCTGTTGAATTGTCGATTCGGCCTCCATGCAATCAGCATTCACATGATTCGCATAGTCTCTAACAGGTTCATTAAGTAATTAGATGTAGTTGTGCATCTTATTAATCACTAATCTTCAGCTGTAATCCTAATGTACATATATTGAAGCGATCAACTGCATGAACGGTTGAAGAATCTTGAAATAGCAGTCGCAATCTGGGGGGAGATCAATTGCACTTTGTGGAAGGGTTGGTCATCAGCAGCTTATGCTTCGTCATATTCAGATAGTTACTCCAACCATTGAGAAGATATATGGCGTAATAATTTTGATCTTGACAGGCACATTGAAACAAGTTCGTCTGGGAGTCAATAGTGGAGCATATCATATTGATGAACTTGTCCAACCCCTAGGCCCTAAACAATTAGCACATGGTAAATGATGATGACAATTGCAGGTTTCACACATCTCAAAGCACCGTGTTCAGAGCTATCGGCAGAATATGTCTGATGTTCAAGGCCAATCATTTGTTCTCAGCCGTTTTGTAGGCCCTTTACCAATCCGCCCTGCTGACTGAACACCGTCCTCAGGAATTTGTTTGGCGCCATCATTCTGCTAAAAATGTTGTCAGTATTTACGGATCTGAATTCTTTATCTCCATTATCGCCATAACGTATGTCTTAGTCAACGACTACATTCTCTTTGTCGACAGCGTCTTCATCATCTACACTGTTGTTGTTTATCTTGATTCCTGGGAACACTCTCCATGTGAAAGTGGATTTGGACATTGGACGTTTTTTGATCACGGAAACAGGAGTCACACTTTGTGGAGTTTAATCGCTGACTTAATTGTCAGTGATGGGCAATGCAGTCCTAGATGAATTCTTTGGGGTCTTGGGGTTCCCATTGTAGTTCAATTGATCAATTATTAGTTTTTGTATATGTGTGGTGTCGAATTGAAAAGGTATTGATATCTCAACAAACTGTTAGCGAAACATATCTGGTCACTGAAAAGTTATCATTGGTTGCGTAAGAAAGTTCTCCTATTGATTGATATACATAGTTACAGTGACAATGGGGAACAGTGATACAGAAGATATCCATTGAACATGAAGTGAGTTCACTAATTGTTAGCGTGGGAAAAGCAAGACATGATATGAAAATATACAAAGGGTGACTACCCTGCTCCGGCTGCCATGCGAACTTGTTTGACAAGTTGACTCACACGGCCCAGTGCACCTGCAAGCCAAGCGAATATAAAAGGCCAAGTGCCCCAAGGTCTCTCATTATACCTACATCTCATAAACCGAATCCATTGTGGGTCAGTATCAAACTTAGACATGTAATTATTGTATTCAATTGAGAATATACTTACAGCTCCCTGGGTGCAATGTTTGGAACAATATGTTGATTTGAATCAGAGCTTGTCATGTTTTTTTATGACTACTTCAAGTAATTCATCCAGGACGATCTGCAAGTAATGTGGCATAATATCAGTCAATGATTCCCTAGGTCAGATTCGGAATTTGCTGCGATATAATGATTTTCATACTGCAGAGTAACTCAACAAATATATTGTCAATCAGCATCTTCCACCATCCCACGATTAATATTTTTGACTGGGTTTGTTTCTGTTCGAGTTATCTTAGAAATTTCATTAGACTTGGCCTACTGCTTCAACATTATAGACCTCTAATCTGAAAAAACTCTTACATGTATATTATCTTGTCTTTGAATGATGCGAACCTGCGAACTGTAGTCCTTAAACCAGTCTTTGCTTCTGGTGGAAATTGTTTGTATTTGTTCGGTTTATATTAATGTGCTTTGGCCGAGGTCTTACATTTTCTTTGTTTTCCTGTGGAGATCATAATGAACTGCCTTTGGATACAGCTCCAAAAGCAGTGGGTTGTTATTCTATTCAGATTTGCGTTGAGAGAAATGTAACCAGATTCATTATTATTGTTTAGAAGGTAATATTTTTGTTATTTCTCTTCAGGTGGGATGCAATATGACCTGCATCTTTCGACTACTGAGCTTATTCTTAGTCACCTTTTCAACAACAGAATAGAAGCAATTTCCAAGTAAAACTAAACTCATAATACATCAATTTGTCGGTGTGTATGCCCGAAAAGAAAGATTGTAATCCTCAATACAAGAAAAGGTATATGTAACAAATCGTCTCTCAATTATCAATTTCCAAACCATCAGAGACCACCTCATATACTCTCCTTCAAGGCTGCCTCAGTTGCACATACAGTGACTATTTGAGCTGAACACCTTGGTCTGATCTTCGAAATGGTGACATTGTCTCCTGCTTCGAAACTCAGATATTATCAGTGGTTGTCTAGTTCATGTTCCTGTACAAATACTGAATGGCATTGTAATATAAGAACGAACAGCCATCATCTCAGAATCCACAATGTTTCCATTTGTTGTGATTGATTCTTGCTTTCACCTGATATTCAGGACTACCCATATGGGCATCCGCCTTATCCTAGTGAACAGGCTTCAGACCTTGTCACTCATTTTGGGGTTTTGTTTTTTGTCAAAACTCTTGCCTTTCTGTTTGTACATTTGTTGGTTTTATCATACCCCTGGTGCTCATCTCTGTTCCGCATGTTCTACTTTTTGCTTGATGAGTTGATACAGTTCTGATGATATCAATTCCTTTCAGCCAGCTGGTGTTCAAAAGATGCATTCACTTGACTCGTTGATTCGATGAAGGATGTGGTGTCTTGGGGTGGTTCCTCAGCAGTTGACATTCAACCCAAGATGTCCTCATACCATCCTTATTCTGGGGAATAGATATTGAGGATTCCGCTTAGGCAGATGAGAAAGTTTTCAGTCTCCATATTTATCAGATAGAACTGTATATCTCAGGTGAACTACAGATCATTCATCTTATGCAAGAACTTGTCTTCTACTTCCTTATCGATCAACCCGTCACTCATAGTACAGGTGTAATACTTCCAGTTATCAATCTGAAAGATCTTTTTCATGTTTATTTTGTGATCAATATACCAGGGTAGAGCGTTGACTTCTAACAGGCATCCAACATTTATAATGTTATGTATTTCATGATTGAATTTGCCAGAGTAAACCTGCAGAGTTCATTCACTGATCAAATCCACATTCGATATTTATCCTTGGGGTCTTTCCTGTTCACTTTAAAATTATGAGTGATATTTATGTTACCCAATTAAGAGGAATGTACTGAGGTGCAACGAGGTGGCATGACGAAATCGGTTTTCCCAGTACAATGTAAAGGGCTTCGACCTGTGTGAGAAATTCATGCATTGCTTCCACACCCACTCTGTTCATCGCTTCCTCCGCTTCCGCCTGCTCTATGCCCACTACCCCCAGTTGCACTTCCGCCACCACCTCTTTCACCCCTTGCTTCCTTTCCATTGTAGTCCGAGATGCTGGATTACCAACCATAACCTCCTAGTGGTGGTCAATCTCCCTCAGCATCTGAAGTAAAAGTATGTATGACCCAAGTACTTTCTCCATTGGTCTCTATACACTAATGAACGCGAAACCTTTTATTAGTTTGATTGTAATCTCCTGCTTGTTGTGCAACGACAGACGTTGCGAGGAACATGTCGATTTCTTGGTGGTTCACTCAAATTGTCTTTTTCTGAGGGTTCTTATAACTTATTGCGAATTTCTTCTGCATATCTACTTTGGTCTTTCATATATCACTTTCTCTCTGCTTATTCTCAGGATCAGCTTTTTTCTTCAGTTCAGAGACTCTCCTTGACTTTGTGTTGGCTTACTTTTTATTTTCACCAAGTCTCTTGGCTTCTCCATAGGGTTTTAGTTTGATACTGTTAGGTTCTTTCAACTCATTGTGTACTTGGAGTGCAAACTTTTCTTCAGTTCTTCCTGTCTTTTGTATCATGCCAGAAGAGAGGAACAAGTAACCTGTCATCACTATATGTGCTTCCGAAGAGCGAGACGTAATACTGCATACGGTCCAGAGGACTGTACTTCCAGAATGGCAATTGCAGTGCTGACATTGACCGGAAATACCAGGGACTGGATGACAATATCTGTGCACGATTCATTATGTTCCATTTCCAGGTTAACAACACCTGGTACCATAGCATCTTGAATCTCATTCTGTCCAGACAGTTGGCCTTTGTTTGCCTAGACCAACTGAGGAAAAGATACTCTGTATGTGCAGTTGCTTGCTTCGGTCAGCGAGATCAAGGCATGCATCCAGTCATATTCTGTGATGATGTCATGATTAATAAATCAATACTTTTAGGGATATTATTTCGTACATGGGATTATATTGGAGTGTGCCTTTTACACTTATGTTCTGCGACTACAGAAGTATATTCTCAGCATGTTAACATCTCTGATTTCAACATCGTAGTGTCTCGGCCAGTGTCCATCAACATTCATAGTATGATCCAGATGTCTCCATGAAACATACACTGGTAGAAGCTCCAGATTCCGAAGCAGGGTGCCAAACCAATATCACACTAAAAATTGATTCTAGCACCTCCCTATATATTGTAACAACAGATATGAAGGCTCGTAATAAGATGGATGGGGCATTCCCAAACCGGAGAGACAAACATTGTGATCAGTACAATGAAGATTGGTGTGTTAACCTCGTCAAGAAACTTTCCCTACTACGCTCAGGGATATGAGAAGTCATTATACCTCTTTCGTCATGCTCTAACAATTACTTCTACTTACATATTTCTCACAAACTTCTCTCCCTAACCATCCTTTGCACCAATACACTTCTCCAAATACCTCACCCTGCACTTCTGTGTCAGATATTCGGCATTGTTTCTGCAAAAGTCAATTTCTCAAATAAATAAAATCCATACTGCGATTGATTGTTTAAACATCTGTTGACTGGACCTACCGTATCTTCTCCAACCCCTACCCTACAGGTGCACTGTAACTATTCAATTACAAGGGACATTGTAGTAAGCAGTCGGGATATGCATGGTCATCAAAAGACTTGTCACTTATGATGTCAGCTCACGCAGTTTCGAATCTACAGCCTTTCAGCTGTCTTCATATTTTCTGTGGCAGGAGGTGCCGGTTAATCAATCCAGTAACCATTTTAAATTATTACCGGTGGTTTTGTTCAGTGCATAACTGTTAATCTGATTTCTTTGGTTGTGATAACCAAATCGAGTATAATGTCGTGAAAATTCAAACAGATGTATGTATGAGATGTCAACGATCATATTCGAGTTTGTGTGCAGGGATCGTTGGCAACCCCCTATCTAGGCAACCTGATGACGTACAACTTCTGAGGTATAACAGAATTCCGGTATCTGACTGATATGTATGCGATAAGTTCATCCTTACAAAGTAACCTAGAATGCTTCCGCTTCATATCCATTAAGGTAATAATTCCCTGATTTCTATGCATTGGGCTTCCAAATCCACCAAAGTAGTGAATTTTCACAAGTTAAACCCTTCCCAGCTTCATTGTAGGTCACAAACTACAATTCTAGTCCGATACAGTTAATCACCACAATATGTAGTAACGTGAATAGATTATTGTACTGGTTTCCAATGGTGCTCTCAGAGATAAAGGCCAATTGCAGAGCATATCAGTTCGTTGATATATCTAATTTTTAATTATTCTCACAAGGTCATAATTTGCATGTAATCTGGTAAGTTTGTACTATTGAGAACTCCAGGAATCGCGAAGCGCAGCAGCCCTGGGTAACCGATCAGGTACCTTAGCTCATATTTGATTCCGATGCATATATCTTGTAAGCATATCATATGATATCATACTTATCATAGCAATTCCCACCAGGCCACAATACTATCATTCCCTGTGTCCTATGAGGAACCTGTATCACATGTTTGTATATTAAACACTGATCCTCCACTCCCGTCCTCATAATCCAACGTAGGTGCTCTTCTATGGTCGAACGTGCCTTTACAGCGGGCTAATTTGTTCTGACGGGCATGGGCATATGGCTGGTTTCTTAAGAGAGTTGGGTGCATCACCGACAGGACGACGGATTGGCATGGTGTCATAAAACATTCAGTTCCATATTGAAATGTTGCTCTACAGCTTTGCAGAGTACTGGTGATTGTGTATACAGATCGATTGAGTAATCTCGGATCCTGTATGCATCTCACCTGTATTTTCGTAGACCCAGCAGTAGGTTCCGTGTCCATGATAAATTATTGGCATCATAACTGTTCACTTTTGTGTTGTGCATAACTGTCATCGTGGTTGATGCCAGCACATACATGCGGCAAACAAATGAAGCAAGAGACATTTTTTGATGCCTGGTAAGATTACCGCTTTTGTAGGCATAGCCAAGTCAATAATTCTGTAATTTCGATAATGATTTTCGTATTGATAGTTAGATCGATTTTAACATTTTTTGATATGGTAATTCGTCAGAAAACAATTTGGCGTTTCAAGTCCGATCATTTCGTCGGTATATCCTTAATTTGCATATTTGTGCATCTGCACTCAAATGCTACACTTGTTGCTTAGCTGCAAAAATGATTGTTTCTCAAGAAAGGGAAAATTTTCCTAATGTAACGTCGGCTTACAATATTATTAAATTGGCTTATTGTCATCCATTGCTGGCTATGACAATCTATCTCCAGCGATATATTCTGCAAAGTGCAAATTGCATACATACAGTCTATATTTTGTTGATTCTGCTGTAGCTATCTAAGCTCCAAAACCTGATCTTTACTGACCTACATGCACTGAAAATTGTCTTTTGCACAACCGTCATCTTGGCATCCAGTCGGAGGAAAGAATTTTTTAATATCACACTACTAAAATCCATCCGGTGACAAAACGACCATTATATGAAACTCCCACTCATTGATTCTTTGATATACCATCAGATATTCGCTTCAACACCAGCATCCTGCTTGTGAGGAAGTGATTTGATGTCATGCTATTTCGGGAATAACCCTCTGTGCCACTCTACGCCAGCTCTTCTTTCCCCAGATTGTTACAGGGCCATACGAACATCGAACCATATCAACCACAAGAGAATGCCTATTTGTGCATTAGTAATGTTGCAGTTCCCATCCCTTTGATTTGTGCATAATTTGTCATTTGCCCTGGTATCGTCATTTTGTAGACCATCATTTCAATTATCTTTTCATTAATTCGGATGTAATTTGTTGCCCTAACCATATGGGACTTGAAAGGACTGTGCATAACTGACAGGGTATTCTGCATTTCCACTGCCTTTTCGTCACTCCTAAAGGTAATTGGAATGCCCAATGGCGATTCTACTTGTGTATAATACTCGTTAATAATGTTTGTACAGGCTTGCATAGCTCTGGAACTGCTCCATATGTGTGCTAGCAATTTGAACGTTCAAATGATGGAGAGATATATTTTGCCGAATCCTTGAGACCATGACATTAACAAGTAATCCTCACTAGGGTCCTCTGCCGCCCAGTCACTCCTGTCTTGACTCAGCAAGCCAGTAGCAGTCATTCAAGTATTGCATGGTTGGTAACGGTTCTGGCACACCTACCACCACTGCTCTCTACTGGCCCATCCTGCGAATGGTCCCTAGCTCATTGCCCACAATGTTTTACATGGTCCCTCCGACCAGACCTGTACAAACCCCAACTCATGGAATCACCGTACATCGAGAAGCTCCCCCTGCCAAATAGATGAACTGTAAGTACGTACAACATTGTATAGACGGATATGTGTAGGTATGGTTGCGAACGGGAATAGGCAATACATATGACATCAATTGTGGGGTAGGGTATGTAACTAAGTAAGATAGTAAGATAATTGCTAGTGTATCAAAAGCACATCGCAAGGTGACTTTATATGAAAGGCGCTTGACCGGCCTCGGCTACCAAGTGGACTCATTTGCCAGATGCACAGGAGGGCCTTGTGCACTTACAAGGCCAAGTACACCTGGCACCGCTATTAGGTTGTCCAAAGTCTTTGCACCAAGTGTTTGTATATATACAAGCCATGGCGGCGCCTTTGCCACCACCAGAGTTTGAACCAAGCCCAACTATCGGTGGGATTTAGATGGGCACCTGACCTGTAGAAATCCGTGTTCCAGCTCAGGTAGAATATAGGTAGGCTGCCTGGACTGGCTTTTGGCTGGCTGGAGATTATCTGAATGGATGAAGATGATCTGGAAGGACTGACACAGTTGGCTGTAAACAATATTGATGGGTTAACACTTGGCTGGCTGAAAACAGTCTTGATGGGCGGCCTGGATATGATGTAGTGAGTATGGTGAGATAAACTATATAATACACATTTGCACTGGGTGACACTTTGCCACCCCTGGCATTTGATAGAATGACCTATATGTGCAGCTATATCTGTGGGTAATTTGTAAATTCTGTATCTACTAATGTCATTGTTTCCACATGGACCACTCTCTGGCCATACTCCATCTTGAGCCACACATGATTCCATCAATCCGCTCTTCCCACTGCATGACATGAATTGCAGAGCAACTGAAGGTCGGTATCTCTTTTTATTCGTTGAATTTGTTAGTAGAAGGTTTAATAGGGTAGATAATAAAAGCAAATCGGGGTCTGACATCCTTTAGATAGTGTGAATATAGTCTTTGCTGCCTCCAGAAAACGATGTCTTCAGTCGCCCTTAATTGGGCTGATACATATTAGGTAGACTGTGTAGGATTCCATTATATATCTGACACTATGTATATACCACAGGGGTTATCCTGCAGTGTATATATATCCAGATCTGCAATTGAAAATCCAGTTCTGTATGCACTACTGTACATCTGCCATTGTGCCACTGTGTTGTATATCCGCTACTATATCCACCACTGTATATTCACTGCTATGTATCTTCTGCTGTGTATCTGCTACTGTGTATCCGCCAGTAGGGTTATGCTAGCATCCATATGTATCTTGATTTGGCAATCTACTACTGTATCTGCTGCAGTATTTCTGCCCCCATGTATCTGCTGAAGTATATCCACCACTGTTTATCTACGGTAGGGTATCCTCTGGGTACCCCTACCGCGTTATATATTCACCACAGTAGTTGCCACTGTATATCTGCCACTGTGTCTGCTGTATTGTATATCTACTATAGTATTTGCCACTGTATATCCACTGTTGTGTTTCCGCAACTGTAATTCTGTGACTGTGCATTCATTACTGGTGTTACACTAATGTCCATGTGAATCTCGATATAGAAATCCACTACTCTATCCGCCACTGTGAATCTACCATTATGGAGTTTTGGCAGTGTATGTTCCAATGTATCAAGAACTTTGTATTTGTTTGTGTGTCTGCTGTGTTGTTCGAGTTGAGTTGAAAGAGAGGGAATGATTCATACTATTTCAAGCATAGTGCACCCACCAATTCAGTGGGCCCATACATGCTTCTTCCTGACCCCTGCAATATCTTGAGCTGCACCTCTCTATGTAAGCATTGAAGGTAAGACATGCAAATTGAGTCCAAAATTTGAACAATATTTGATTTTTAGCTCTGATCAGAATGTAATGTATATATGAATTGTGCATAATTCGATGCTCTTTCACCTCCCAATCTCCAAATGACCATATCTTCAAAATTTTAGAGGGGCTTTAGAATTTGCCACTGATATCTGCTGCTGGGTATCCACAACTTTATACCTGCCACTGTATGTCTATTACTGGCGTTAAGCTGCTGTGTATGTGTATCTTAATATATAAAAACACTACTCTATCTGCAACTGTGTATCCACCACTATGGATCTTTTGCTGTGTAATTTCCACTGTAACTACTACCTTGTATTACTGTTGGCAACCAACCGTCGGATGATCATACCATTGACAAACCGGTTCGGTTTGAGCAAAGCGGATCCTTGCCAAGATTTTCGCAAGAATTCGTACAATTTCGGCCTAAAACTACAAATGACAATAAGTCCGCGAGTTCGCAGATGTTGGATTGTGTACAAAGTATGAGTCGAGCTTTGGAACTTCGCCAAACCCCAGATCGTATACGCTTCAAACCCCAGCTCTGTTCGATCTGCCATGAACTGTTCCAGTTTGTTGCCAATACTTCTTTAAATCTGTTACTCTGTCTGCTGTGTTGTTTGAGTTGAGCTGTAAGAGAGAGAAAGATCCATACTCTTGCGAGCATAGTGCACCCACTAACTCAGTGGGTCCAGAAATACTGCTTCCTTACCACTGCAACATCTTCAGCTGCACCTCTCGATATCAGCATTCAAGACAAGACTTGTAAACTGAGTCCAAAATGTATACAATATTTGAGGTTTGCTCTGATCATAATGTAATGTATACATGAATTCTTCATAAATAGATGCTCTTTCACCTCCTTATCACTGATTTACTATATCTTCCAAATTGTTAGAGTGGCATTGGAAAAATACTCAACAATCGCTAAAAAATAACAAAACTCAATGTTTTTCCACATCCACTCTATCAGTTTTGAAGATATAGAAAATTGGATATCCAAAGGTGAAACAACAATGAATCCTGAATATTTCATGTAAACATTTCATTCTGATCGGAGTCAATCTCAAATACTTAATTGTCAGTAGATATATGAGATTATTGATGTGTTGTGCCAAGCCACTAAAAAGGATTGAAGCAGTAGGTTGTCAACAAATAAACATCCTTTTTAGAGGTACGTATCATGAGTCAACCAATCAGAATGCATCAAGCAGACAACCATGTGTTTATGTAACAATATGCGGTACAGACCCTTCGGAACACACCTCCAGCTGATGTGAAGATCCAGCTATATTCGTAGGTAGTGTTGGCAACGAACCGCCCGGGATTCGTACAATTGACGAACCGATTTGGTCCGTGCAAACCGGATCCTTGCCAAGCCTTTCGCCACAAACCC
>MU122585.1:10531-23171 GCA_014904905.1 Wilcoxina mikolae CBS 423.85 | reverse complement strand
CGTGGGCCTCGTTTATATGTAGACTCAATGCTCCCAATGTATGAAGTCAATCGGCAAAGAATTGGTTGTTGAATAATCGGTGGGGTCCCTTTTGCGTATGATTTGACAACTCAAAGTCAGAGATGATACATTTCCATAATAAACGAAATGGCAATGCCACAGATGATGAAAAGATTACCCTACCCAATGGTACAACCATTTCCCCTGACACAAAGAGAATCAGCCCAGATGTAGTAAGGTGGATTGGTATTTGGTTTGACAGGAAAATCAACTTCAAACATCATGTTATACAGAAGGCTGCAAGTGGCAAAAGAGCCCTTGGAGCCCTGAAACCACTAACCAATACAGAATCAGAATTAATCCCTAGCGCAGTCTGCCAACTATACAATGTATGTGTTGTACCTGTTTGCACCTTCAGATCCGAAGTGTGGTGAAAGGGGCAAGGAACGTATCAACATAAGTTTGAGACAGTTCAGAAAACGGCCCTTCATTGTATACTTGGAGGCTTCCGTACATCACCAACAATATCTCTACCCAATAAATCTTCCCTTCCCCCTGTAGCTGTGCGACTTAATCTCATGCGATAAAAATATGCAATTTGAGTACTTACATTTCCAGAAACAAATCCAATCTGACAACATTATCCATCGACGTTCCCTCCATTCTACGAATCTTCTGAATCCAGTAACACACATGAATCCTGGATTACTTGGGACAGCATGCAAGAAAATAATCGCAAATTTGAAATACCTCTTACCCAAACTTTATCTAACCTCAGTCCATGGATCTCAAACAGCTCCGAAATTGAAACCGACTCTACTGCTACCTGTCCACCATGGATTGAAAGCAGAGTCAAAATACATATCAGCCCCCTCTCAAAAGAAAAGGAAGCTAAAGCCCATAAAGCACAGTACGCAATGTTGGAAAATGATAACCGCAATATTGTTTGTTATACGGATGGATCAATGTTGAAGGAAATCATAGGGGCAGGAACTGTGGTGGAAATAACAGGAGAAGCTGTCATGGAAGCGACCTACCCAATGGGCCATCAATAAGAAGTTTACGATGCTGAATTACATGGAATTCTTAAAGCTGCACAGATATGCTTTCCGATATATCAACGTAATAACCTCACCAAAAGATACATATGGATCTTCACATACAAATAAGCTGCCATATAACGTCTCAATACTTTCAAACCCGACCCTGGACAGTCCACTTCCCTGGCACTCTCCAATATCTCCAACAACCTCCATGCACTGAAGACTACGATGACAGTACAATGGCTTCCTGACCATACAGATGTACCTGGAAATCAACTTCCTGACAAGTTGGCAAAAAAGACAACTCTCGACAAACCATCTACCTACTATGATACCTCCTTATCTTATCGCAAGAGGATTACCCGAGCAGCAGAAATGCAGGAATCGGGCGAGTAGTGGATGTGATACTCAGCAAAGGGAAAGAGCTTTGTTGGAACTTTCCGTACCAAACCAGACAATATCTTCACCAGTAGTAAACACCAGTTTACCTCAACGGTCACACAATTACAAACAGGCCATGGTTACTTCCGAAGATACCTATACAAAATACCAACAAACTCTGTTGACTCCTCCCACTGCCCATGTCACTATCGAGGTCCCCAGTCACCAGAACATCTGTTTTTGAAATGTCCCTTATATCAACGCGAAAGAAAAAGAATGCGGAAAGATATTGGAGTGGTTCATCCTCGATATCTCTGGAAGCATCTTCTATATACCGACAAAGTAATGAAACCATTGAAATATTTTCTACACAACACACATATAGGAATATGAAGGTGGTACCTGAACCAATTCCATGGTGATGAATACCTTGGGCAGAGTGACAATAGGATTGTAGGTCAGAGAACTGTCAACAATGAGGAGGAAGAATATCAGATTGAGAGTGTAGAGGATGATGAGGGGTGTGAGGAAGAATCGGAGGGGGGAGGTGAGGTGGGATAGAATGAGGAAAGCAGGAAGGGGAAGGGTGGGGGAGGGTAAACTTCAGGGGATGAACCTCCATGATATGCAGGACCAGACTGAACGAAACTAACAAATATTTCACTATTGTTTGAAGTGTATTACAGATCACTATGAATTCTTGAATATTTCTTTGTAACTAGAGCAGGGGTGACAGGAGGCTGCGGAGTGGTGCTATCTAGCCACGGAAGTTTCGTTTTTCCTTTGTTCAGTTTTATTTGTAGTGCTAGTTCATGGTTATTTGTTTGTACTTCACCGGCCAAAGCCTGTGGGCTGCAAGGTGTATGATGAATAAATAAATCAATAAATAAATAGGTAATATATTAAGAATACAGTGAACCCTGACAAGACATTCATGTCAGATTCTGTGCCACTCCAATGCCAACCTGGTGCTTCCAATATGTACGGAATGCATCTTTATCCAAATTCAAGTTCAGACTCACTTTCTGCAATGCATACCCCAGCTGTGTCAAGTACAGTCCATACCGGCTACATATTTAAACGAGGATGGAATAGCAAATAAAGCAGCTCATGCAGACTGCTGTCGAGCTCAGCATACCCATAGCTCAATATTACTTGTGCATATTTGAGAACTCATAAGGCAAATGGTATAGCTCATTACAGAGCATCCTCTGAACCACCACAACCATTATCTCCACCTCAACAACCAATCAACTCTGACACTTCCAGAACCTCTAGAGTTGCAGACCTCAATCTTGGAGATGTCCCAGAGAATAAAGAGATTGAAGACCAAAGCTCTGATGATGATGATGATTCTGAAGATAAAGATTATCAAAACCCCATTAGAAATCAATTGGATCTAAACGATGAAGACGAAGACCGAATTCATCAGGTATTCAAAGCCATCCTTGAACCACTTCACAAGGATATTCTTAAAATCATCAAACGTCTTACCTCTCAAAACTGAAAATTGGCAACTCGTATGGCCTCAATTGAAACCAAAAATGAAATTGCCCTCAACACTATCGCCGCCCTTGGACAACGAGTCGAATATCTTGTACAAATTCAAGCCTCACAGAAAGATGCACCGGAAGCACCTCCAGACTTACTAATACGAGCAGTCCCTTAAGGGACTTCTCCAAAGCCCAGATTATGATCAGCAATTGCATCGGCATGTGCAAAGAAAGATCCCTGAAAGACAACATTGGATGAACTCTGAATCCCCACCCCCTTACCACAAAACAACACACACTGGTAATTGTCCGATACAGTGATCAACCAGTCACTGCCAACCTTACCCACCTCATACTTGAAAACAACACCACTCTCTGTAGGTGCCAGGCTGACCCCTTGGCCAATATTGGCCATGTTTCGGCCAACTACAAACATAACCTGGTCATCCTGACTCCTGATGCGTACCCTGTTGAATTGGTACTAGCTCACAAAGCTGCTATTGAGGAAACAGTTCGTTCAGTTGATACAAATGCCCTGAGTCTCAAAAAACATGAATTATGGATCCAAATGATAGTTTACTGCATCAACATTAATATGTTTACCGAATGTGAAACGGGAATGAAAATGTTGAAAGAAGATATTTAGATGAACAACAATCATATCAGGCTCACAACCCTACCACGATCCCTGACAAAGTGAGAGACATGACCTCATAAGAAAGCAAAAATATTGGTTAGTGCAGTCTGCACTGAACATGAAGCAAAGCTTAAATAAGACCACGGAGTTCAAGTAGACTGAAAAATGTGCAAGGTTGAACAATATGTGTCATTCCGACCAGCCGATCAATATACCAATTGTCAACAATATGGTCATTCCTATCTCCACTGCAAACAATCTGCCATATGTAATATATGTGCCGAATCTCACACTACTACTTCCCACTTGTGTGAATCATTTCCCAGCAAAGGCAAACAGTGCGACCACGATATTGTCAAATGTTTCAACTGCAAGGGAAATCACCAGGCCAATGATTCCAAATGTTCAATATTCACCACTATCTGTGCCGAAGTACGAGCCAAGTTTATGAAAAACCATTCAGCCCCCATCCATCCCTAAATAACCTTCTTATACATCAACAAGAATTCGAAAAATACAATATAATTGCAACTGTTCCTCCTTAGTTATCAATACACTTCTTAACTTTGCAGTTGGCATGGCCGACCTTCTTTTACTTCAAGAACCTGGATTCAACCCAGCTAATACATTCATTACAACACACTCAGGATTTGAGCTTCTGATACCATCTAAAAACTTAAGAAAATACAATAGGACCATTGCCTATATGGCCAAGAATAACCATTATATCAAATGCTCCCCATGTACCGATATCAGCCAGGATCCAGATATTCAAGTCCTTGAAATATCAACTCCCTCAATTGCAACGATTACAGTCTTCAATATTTATAATGAAGATGAAGGATCCTCTAACCTCAACACCATCCCAGGAAACTTCACCAATATTCCATTGCCTGAACGATGTATTATTGCTGGTGATATGAATGCCCAACATACATGGTGGAATTCACAAATTAAAATATCCAAACATGCAGATGAAATTGTTCAGATCATGGAAACTAACCACTTTTCCCTCCTAAATTAACCAGACACTCCAACATACTATTACCGAACTGGCAAGGGAACCTCTATTATCGACCTTGCCTTTACATCATTATCTATCCGTGACTCAGTTTCAAATTGGGCAGTGGATGACAATACTTCAACTGGTTCAGACCATGCAACAATTCGATTCGATATTGTGGCAGTATCTGAATCAGTTACCACCAACTCCAACACAATAAGATACAACTGGAATGAATCAGATTGGAACATATTCTCGAAAACTGTCCATACACTCTCCCATACCCCACTAATAGTCTGGCAATACTTACACGAACAGCTGACTGGATCAAACCTTGATAAATCAGTCGAACTGCTACGAGATATCATTTTTGATGCAGGAAAGGTATTCACCCCTGTCCTCCAACTTACAACGCATTCAAAATGCTGGTAGACACCACAACTCACAATCTCACGAACAAATATGAATCGAGTCCAGACGCAGTGGAAGAATACTTGCCTTCACAGCGATCATATCAAGTCCAAAGCTCTTCGCAATCAATACTTCTGAGATATCTGCACCTCCAAAACATCAATGTGGATTGAATTTTTAGTAAATGTACAAGGCACTGAAATATTCACTGCCCTCTGTTACACCAAACTAAGAGAAACCAAGAGACAGCACACCTGTCATTCTCCAACATAACAGCTATTACTTTTGAAAAAAAGACTGCACTTTTCCGATCTACAATATTCCCACCCCCACCATTAACACCTCCTTCGACTGATATCTGGAATCGACAAACCCTGCTGTGGATCACATTTACCCCTACCGGAATCAAACCAGCA
This sequence comes from Wilcoxina mikolae CBS 423.85, assembly GCA_014904905.1. NCBI lineage: Eukaryota > Fungi > Ascomycota > Pezizomycetes > Pezizales > Pyronemataceae > Wilcoxina > Wilcoxina mikolae. The sequence continues at coordinate 17,787 of MU122585.1, read as the reverse complement.
ATGTTTATATTTGCACCACACAAAGCCTCCGGACCTGATGGACTTCCCTTTCACGGTCTCCGACAAGCCTACTTAGCAGTCACCGAACAATTCAATAGAATGTTTGTATTACTTGGTATCACAGGATACCACCACAACTGCTGGTGACAAGCAATGACTGTGATTATTCCCAAATCAGGAAAACTACATTATTTAATACCTAAGGCCTACCGACCTGTTGCTCTTTTCAATTGCCTTTGGAAGATCCTTGAAATTCTGATGGCCAACCAACTTGCATATATGGCTCAAAAATACAGCCTACTACACAAAGTTCAAATAGGGAGACGAAGACATTATTCAGCTATTGATGCCATCATGGCACTTACACATGAAATTGAACAAGGTTAGTAAGCAAAAGAAATCTCCATTGCCATCTTGATGGATATAAGCAGTACATTTGCCAATGTATTCAATGACCATCTCCTCCAATTCCTACAACAACAGTGCTATCCAATACCAATTTTATTGTTGGTAGAACACTTCTTATCCAACTGCACAATGGCCCTGGCATTTGATGGAAGAAAGGAAGACCTAAGTCCTGTCCGAACAGCAATCACCCAAGGATCACCAGCATCACCAATTCTGTTCCTCCTGTATTCCAGTCCTCTCTTCTACGAACTCACAATATTCTACCCCTGCTTCTGGACTCCAAGCTACATTCACGATGTTTCGATTGTGGTGCGAAGTAAATCAAAAGCCTATAATTCACGTTGTCTGGAAGCAGCTGCACGAACAGCATTCAAATTGGCTGACAACAATGCTTTGCGATTTGACAACTCAAAGTCAGAGATGATGCATTTCCACAATAAACGAAATGGTGATACCACATATGATGAAAGGATTATCCTATCCAATGGCACAACTATTTCCCCTGGTACAAAGGGCATCAGCCTGGACATAGCAAGGAGAATTGGTATTTGGTTTGACAGGAAAATCAACTTAGAACACTATGTTATGCTGAAGGCCACAAGTGGCAAAAGAGCCCTTGGAGCCCTCAAATCACTAGCCAATACAGACTCAGGATTAACTACCAGCACAGTCCACCAACTATACAATGCATGTGTTATACCTGTGTGCGACTTCTGGGCTGAAGTGTAGTGGAAGGCGCAAGCAACGTATCAACAGAAGTTTGAGACAGTTCACAATACAGCCATTTGTTGTATACTTGGAACCTTCTGTACATCACCCCTAATAGCCTTACACAATGAATCTTCCCTCCCCCTGATAGCTGTATGACATAATCACATATGAAGAAAATATGCAATTAGAATACTTACATTTCCTGAAATGCATCTAATCCAACAATGTTGTCTACTGACGTTCCCTCCATTCTATGAATCTCCTGAGTTCAATAATACAAATAGACCCTGGATTCCTTGGGACAGCATGAAACAGAAAAATCGCAAATTTGAAATACGTCTCATCCAAACATCATCTATCCTCAGTCCCTGGATCTCAAACAGCTCGGAGGTAGAAACCTACTCTATCACTGCCTGTCTACCATGGATTGAAACCAGAGTTAAAATACATATCAGCCCCCTCACAAAAAAAAGAAAGCTAAAGCCCATGAAGTACAGTACGCAATGTTGAAAAACAATAACCGCAATATTGTTTGTTATATGGACAGATCAATATTGAAGAAATATATAGGGGCAGGAACCGTTGTGGATATGACAGAAAAAGCAGTCATGGAAGCCACCTATCCAAGGGGCAATCAACAAGAAGTTTACAATGCTGAATTACTTGGAATACTTATAGCCACACAGAAATGCTCTCAGATATCTCAACGTAATAACCTCGCCAAAAGACACATATGGATCTTCACAGACAATCAAGCTGACATACAACGTCTCAATACGTTCAAACCTATCCCTGGACAGTCTACTTCCCTGGTACTCTCCAATATCTCCAACAACCCCCATAAACTAAGGACTACGATCACAGTAAAATGGGTTCCTGGCCATACAGATATACCCGGAAAGGAACTTGCCGACAAATTGGCAATGAATGCCACTCTCGAAAAACTACCTATGTACTATCATACCTCCTTACATCAGGAAAATGCAATTTTCTCCCTGGCCTGACACCCACCTTCCGGGATCCTCGTTGGGGCTCTAGAGGCTCCCAAACCCTTCCGTATCATTTTACTATGCTCTGATACGCACAAGACAGCTTCCGGTGTACCTGTAAACTTTCCTCAATCGCACAGGAACATCTCACAGCACTCCTACCACTTCCTGAGAGGTGCACAAACTTGCTCCTTTGCGTACTCTCCTCTGCATACCTCCCTGATATTCCGTAGCCCTCACTGCCAGTTGGAATCATATTTGACTCCAATCATAGATCATGCTGTCAATTTATCGCTGCTACTTCAAGCATCGTCACGAGAGATTTGTATAAATAGACATCACTAGTTATTATTACACTAATATATTGTCTATATACACCAGCTAGATTTCGAGTGCACCCCTGCGTAAGCCTCCTGTCATTCGTTTGGATAAATGGTAAAGGTGGCTCCAAACCTTTCGTCCATATGTGTTTTGTCTTAATATACATCCCAGTATGTATCCAAATCCCCTTGATTATTTACAATCCATATCGAACCTTTTCCTATTGCTGCTCAGATCTCTGAGACCAAGTGGCACGGCCCTTCAATTTCCTCCATGGCAATAACATGTGGTATTGATTCCTTTACCACTCTGCCGAACCAATTCACTTCTTGTGGGTGGCCTAAACATTGCTCGAAATGTGTACCAATAACAACAGCCAACTCCAGCGGTGATGATCTATCAATCCAGGCTTGAAGGGATGAAAGGAAATGAGGGTGCTGCTGCAACAGCTGGCAGCCAGTCCTCACAATCATCCCACTTAATAGTGAGGTCCTGGTTGATGGTGAAAAGGTGAAGTATAGAATGGAAAATTTGGGGTGGCATCCGCGGAGTCCATCATCTGTATTGTTGCCCACGTGCACTCATATCACCTGCAGTGGCCGCCTATGTGTCTCACCATCTAACTTACCCTCAACGCTGCAGTCGAGCAGTATCCGGTTCATCTGCTGAGAGTTATTAAATTCCGGCATGTAGAAAGCAACCTTATTGTGAGGTTGTATGGTTACATCTTCCTTGAACTCATTTCCGTAGCTCCAGATCACCCTGACCGCAATATGGCCTCAGATCCCATTCAGATGCTGCCTGACCAGTGATGGCAATATCGGGATGTTGAAGGTTTCAGCTGCTTCAGCTAGTGATATCCACTTGAAAGACCGTGAACGTGCACAGATAGTTGAACGTTTAAACTGCTGCTGAGGTTGTGCACTGGGTCGAATCAAAGGTTCAGATTCATCGGCAAGGATCATTTTCTGCCAGGCATACCTGGTCATTTGCCACTTCTCTCGACCCGTTATCATGTTAAGGACTACTGTACTCTTCTCGACATACCATCCGTACAAAACAAGCCACCGAAGAGTCTGTTTCATGTAGTCCATCGTGGTATAGTGATGATTGTGCTGAAGAAGCTATAGCATGAAGTTGACCCTATTGCTGACACGATAGGCCTCCTTGACGTTCAGAATATGCAAGAGTTTTGACATCAGGATTGCAGAATTATCAGAAGCACCCATCCTGGTAATGAACTGGTAGTAATGACAGAGGAGGTACATTTTTGGATTTCCGAAGGGATAGAATTGCAGTGTTAGCTGCTTCCGTAAATTCGAGCCTTTCCTTGAGTCCTATTCCTCATCATACTTCAGGGGCTTTCCTGTTATGGCGTGATGAAAAGCAGCTTGAGCTGCCTAGCTTATCCTGTAAACCTCTATCTCCAGATACCAGACAACCTCTTGTTAGCCCTCCTCTGACCAATGTGTTGCTGCTTTCTCAGCTTCCAACACACATCGCTCGAACTCTCGCTTTGCAGCAACAGTGACCTTCCATGCACTGAACATGGCAGTTATGATGGCATGACGTTCTAGTTCAAGCTCTTGAGCAAAGTTGCTTGTTGGTCCATCGCTAGCTTCGGGATGCAGCTTGAGTTCCAGACAGTTCTGAGCTTCTTTAAACAACTGGCCAAACTGGGCAAGCTGGTCTGTGGACGCTCCATAGAGCTCTGCTTCGAGTCATACCATTATTGTCGCACGCTCCTCTGCATTCCAGGTAGTGGCGTGCAGCTGCTGTTCTTTCAGGTGCTCTGCAAAAGTTCTCCGATATTCAGTTGTAATATCATAAATCTCCCTATGAAGCTCTCTCTCCGTCTTCTCCATTGTCACCTCTTTAAGTTTTGCTGCCTGCGCTTGGAGGTCACTTTCTAAACGTCTTGTCTGAGTATCAGTAGCACGTTGAGGAGTGAAGATTTGTTTACACTTGTAAAAGCTTTCGAGAGGTTCGTCTAGGTATTTCGACGAGATAACCGAGTTCGTTCGCTGGCTGGATAGTAAAGAAATATCGATTAGTGCCCGAATCGTTTTCATAACCTCTGTATCAGATGTACTTTCTGGGATTGTTTTCCCTGCAATGTCGCTGGAAAGCAGGGGAGCACATACTGTAGATAGATTCCTGAGCATTTCTCGGATTTCCTTGCCACGCCAGGATCCATTCTACAGACCATCAAAGGGTTTAGAGAAACGCAACATGTTCGGATAGATTGGAACAGAGGTGAACCGGACATAGAATTCAGCTTTCAAGCCTCGACCAGTGAGGTACTACAAAAGCCAGTTGAAGAGATCTTTCACGATCTCCAAATAGTGTTGGTGAAGTGCATCTGGTTGCCAAAGGCGATAGATGTTACACAGAGGATAATCCCAGAAGAGATTCGAAGTCAGTTGCAGATGTACCTCTTTGAATTCATCCAGTTGATTCTCCTCCAGATACTCCTGATAGCATGACGTATATCGAGGCTCCCAGTTGTAAAATCTTTTGCCCTGGCCCATCTCAGGTCCCTGCGATACTTCACACACAGAGCATGCTCCTCCAGCTATCTTCATGATCATTGCTATCTCCGGGTAGTACTCAATCTATGCTGCTAGCAACGGATAGCAGGTACATTTGAAACCGTCGGTACAATTCTACTTGTAACCAGTACCACTGATATCGACTTCTCTAAGTAGTTTCAGGATGGTTTAGATCGCAGAGTGCCATGAAGAGTCTATATCAGTTGCGCCTTTCAGTGGAACTAGAATGAATCCCATCAGAATTCAGGTGTATCTTGATGCTGCATGACAAACATCATTCTGAATATTGCTAGTACTCATATATAGCGGCCAGGCACTCTTGTCGCCAGAAAGATTCGTGAGATGGGTTTTGTCTGAGGCAAAGATTGCTGGCACAATTGTCGTACCGTCGGGTAATTACTCCTGAGTTTCCCACCACCATTCTCCTGAGTTCATCTCAATATAGATTTGATGATCAGCTGAATTGTACAGCTGTACCAGAGCGAAATCCAGGTGCTCCGTAACCGGTAAATCCCTCAAAACAAACTGTATGCACTTCAAAATATCCCTGCAGTATATGTTGCCATATTTTTCAGGCGCCTTAAGCCAACACTCTGCTTCCAGTCCGAAGTTGAGGCATCTCAGCAGCACCTAGAGCTCAGATACTGTCTGGAACGAAGCTGTACAGAAATCATCCAGGCCGCACCACAGATACTTCGTTAGCCCAAGTAATACTTTGTGTACCCCGAGCATGGGCTTGTTGATAATCAAAAGCATTTGCAAATGGGTATCACGGGTTCCTATTCGGTTTCCGGTGTTTGTTGTAGAGGCTTGTAGCCTCTCCCAATACTTGCCCACCTGTGGCCTCTCTATACACTTCTGTGTGGGTGACTTTTCTCGCGGTTACAAATGTGACGTCGTGTTTCTCTGGTAGCTCAGATCTGGGAGCGCTCTCGGAGGTGTGCATGGCTGGTATGAACCCTTGGGCACAGTCAGGTTCACCTGCATTCGTTTACTTCTTGTTGTGCTCATCTCGCTATTTACTAGATCTCCAATTTGCTTCAGTTCCAAGTCGTTCCATTGCCTCTTCCGTGTCGTAAAACATCTCTGGGTGATCGTTTCCATAATGTTGAGCAATACCAGTGGAGTTGCGGATCCGCTTTCCACATAGTGTGCATCGCAATCGTAAGAACTGGTGAGCCTGATAACTCATACTGGTAACCGTTGTTACAGTATCTCCGGTAGAAGGGGCATGACCAGTGTATGTTGAATGGTAGATGGGGTACAAAGAGTATATGGCAAATGGTAGATGGTGAGATGAGTATATAGTGAATGGTAGATGGGTTGCGATGAGTGTATGGTGAATGGTAGATGGGGTATGATGAGTATAAGGTGAATGGTGAAGAGTACCGATTCAGGGGTAAAGAAAGCTACCGAAGGTTCACGTTACACAGCCCTGCAGCCAGATAAGACTCCGTGCAATATGACATGTGGGCTTGATAGGACTAGTCTTGAAACATACAAAAAACTACATCACTTCACCCAACAAATTGTTTGTACCCTACACAGTGACTGAGTTCCCATTCCTAACCCCTGCTAAGCCAACAATTTTCGTCAGGAGCACCCTACCAAAACCTCCAGGCAGATTTTCAGATATACCTGTAGAGGGCGGCAGGACTCGGATCACATCGAATCGTACAGCTCCCTTCCAATAGCAAGGTATCTGACTCTAATTGGCATTGGATAATCGGAGATTCCCATCTCTCAATAGTATTGTATGTTCAAATGTGTGGTAAAATTTCAATATATTTTCAGAATCTGCAACCACCGACAGGGGTTTCATGCAGATCGCCTGCTTTGTGATTTGAGAGGTGGACACCTGCATATGGAAGAACCTCTCTTGAAAGGCCGAACGCTGATTTCGATTATCAAACTTCAGCAAGCAAGGCGATCATAGGTGTTCATATGTTTTGTTTATTGTGGCTTCAGAATCGTAGCATAGATTGGGTGGACTTTGAGTAACTGCAACCTAGTGGCACGGGTGATTCCTCACCTTTCATCTAGTGATCAACTTGAACACTCATAGCAGACAATGGGTGACGAAAATATGTATCAGAAGTTTTTCAAACAAGGCGGTATAGTAAGATTTATTTATTTATTTATTTATTCATCATACAGCATGCAGCCCGTAGGCTATGGCCGGTGAAGTACAAACAAATAACCATGAACAAGCATAACAAATGAAACTGAACAAAGGAAAAACGAAAAACCCCTGGCTAGGTAGCACCGCTCCGCA
>MU122584.1:7352-20965 GCA_014904905.1 Wilcoxina mikolae CBS 423.85 | reverse complement strand
GGTAACCGCCCTTCATATATAATCACCTCGCGAAGTGCTTTTGGCACGCTAGCGATTATCTTACCTACATACCGTACAATTGATCTATATTGCTTATTTCCCGTTTGCAACCGTATCTACACGTATACACCCATACGAGGACGTACGTCCTTACACCATTCCAGCACCAGTTGGATTTCTCTCCGGAAATGGTGACTCCAGCTCTCTCCACAATGGCAAGTACGTTATCCAGGTTCTGGAGATGTTCCAGTATGTAGCTTTGAACTCCAGGCAGCCCTTCTACCTCTTTGTCCCGGTATCGACTCTTTGGACTTTTGACTCCGATATCTTCAATGAATACTTCCGCGATTGACCTTAGGTGGGCGTTTAGTATTTTCCGAGATACTCAGCCAAATGCCGATACCGAATAGGTGGCTCTCTGTACCTGTCTGGTCGGCCGATATATCCCTTGAGCAGTCTGAAAGGCCACATAGTCCCGGCTATTGTCGTGCAACACTTTTGGTTGTACCCAGAGTGGAAGTCAATAAGTGAAGAAATGGGCAGTCTGGCAAAGGCTTCGGAGGAGTCTTCGACATTAGGTGGTATCCCAGTGTCTTCCAATGTATACCGATTTGCGCTCGCTGCAGAGATGATGAAGTGGTACTCCCAATTCTTTTTCGGAAGTAAGAAGTGAGCATTTCTGTAGGGATCCCAAGCGGACACGAATAGGCCCTGCCGAACCCTCTATTCTATCATCTCTTGTTCCATGGGAATGATTTTATTGGGTACGTGGAATACACGATCCTTGCAGACATTGTGACCAGGCTCCAGAATAATGTGATGGGGTGGCTTGACATTGTCGCTAATCATTCACAATTCCTCCCTCTCCATGAGAGAGTGTATTCTCTATTTGATAGCATATCCCGGAGAGCTTCTTTTTCCTTCGGCCATAATATGCTCCCTATCGGTAGCTCTTGTACTCTCTCAGGTGTCGACCTTGAAACTCTTTCTCCATGGGAGAAATTGGGCATAAACGACTCGTCCCAAGGGCATGATATTGGTACGGCCCGGGTGATAGCTCTTCCTCTCCAGTCAAGTCGGACATCTGGTGCTCTCCCATCCGTCAAGGGAATAGGCTTCACTTTCTGGGCAACGCATTTGTAGCGGGTGCATACCCAGGATGCTTTGGTGTTGTTGTCTATGTTGCACTTCGCTGAATGAAAGTATGAGGAAAAGGGTTGTATTTGACTAAGTTCCGGTGCCATGTTATTTTTAGAAACCCACCCAAAGGTCGTGGATTCTCTCCCAGTTACCCTCTTTTCCTTCACCAGAGCCTCTTCTCTCATCGACAACTCCTCTGCTACCATTCTCCTATCCAACTCTCTGACTACTAGTCCCTCCTCTTCTTCCTACTCATCCTCCCAATTCACACCTCTTCCCATTAGCTTCCTTACTGCCTTTGATAGTCCTCCTTTTCTGACTGACTGTTCCCCTTCTTCCTTAAATGATCTTTCCTCTTTCAATGCAAACGCTCTCTTCCTATCAATTGACTTCTTCTCTTTTTCTTTTTTACTATTTGGTCCCTTTTTATCCCACTCTTTCCTCTCAGAAAACTCCAACCCTTTCCCTTTGTAGTGCTGGGCCCTATCCTTCCTAGTTGCTCTTACTTTAACTAGGCGTGTAGGTTTCCTGAGCTGCTGGCGAATCTATCTCTTTTGCTTCCCGGAAAGGTAGCAACAAACGTCACCTGTTTTGACCCATCAACGGCGGAGATGGTGATCTTGCAACTGCCATCATCTAGGTTCCTCTCACACCTACGAGTGTATGTTTCCCAAGGACGGCCCAGGATAACCTTTCAGATCAAGATATTGCTAAAACGATAGGAACAGGAATGACGATACCATCGACGTTGACTGGCACAGGCTCTGCCACTTTCGTCATACTAGACCGATTGCCATCGTGAGTGATCATCTTCCAGTCGGTACGTTTCCACCAGATGTTCAATTCGCTGGCGATTTCTTCACTCATCACGTAGATCTCAGATCCCCCATCAATGAGCATGGGGAGCTCGTGCCCATGCATCTTTCCGACAATAGTTGGTGAGGCCCTGGCATACCAGAACTCGGTGTATCTGATGTGACCTTGTCTGCCGGAAAAGGTAGAAACGTGAGTGATTCCGATCTTCTTTGGGGCCGTTGTGGTTCTGGCTACAACTCGTTTGTCTTTGGGAACTGACACTGTTTTGGCTTTTGGCAGTAGTCTAAAGGTCAATTCGCTGGTTTCAATCTCTTGACGGGCTAGGATATTGTAATAGAGTTCACTGCTTCCGAAGACCTCGTAGTTTCCAGTATCCATGGCTGGTGCTTTCGTTCATGGTGCTTTTGGAGCCTTTGGAGTCTTTGGAGTCGTGTTTTCAGTGGGGTCTGTTTTGGCCGGTTGCTTGCTGAACGCCACCGCTTTTTTGATAGTTCGTTTTTCCTGGTTACTAGCGCTCGTTGAAACTTCCGGGACATCTTCCTTAATACATGCCCACTTATCATTACCACTGATCACCTCGTCCGCCCTCTTCCTTCTCTCGTCCCCGAAGGCATATCCTGTCTGCGTATGCACAACTGCTGACCTTTTCTCTCTTTCTTCCTCATCTAGACTTGCATCTCTCTCCTCCTCCATTTCACTTTCCTCTTTCTCTTTCACACTGCTTTCGCCTTGCCCCTCTTCTTGTTCTTCATCCTCTTCACTCAGTTCCTCAATACGGTCTCCGTTACCTTATTCCTTACCGTCCATACCTGCAGACCGACCTGAGTAATACCCTTCGATCTCCGACAGCTGTCGAGCCATCCCTGGACGGATGGTGGTCAGCTGAACGCTGGCCCTGTGAAACAGTTGAGATCTTGAAACGTACTGCGTCGGAGGCTGCTGTGGTACAGCGGTGGTGTCTACTCCCCCTCCTGGCTGCCCCTGTCGAGCTACTTCCCAGGCGTACTCTCGCATTGATAGAAACCTTCTTTCCGGCCGATACCCGGATATTTCTCCTCCATTGCCTCCTCTTGGTCCTAAGGTTAGTATTCCACGTTCATTCAGATGGACTATACTATGTTGCTGATCGGTGCGCACATCGGGACAGAACGTGCGGATGTGTTCTATCTCATCACAATACATACAGGGTCCTAATCCTTGCCGTGGATACTGTTGAGAATTGGGTCCCGATCGGTACTTAGCATGTCCCGTGGGTGCATTTGGAGGTGGGAAGTTTATCGGTGTGTGCGGAGGTGGATGGTCAACTTGGATAGCGTATGCTCTGGCAGTCTGGTAACCTCCATATCTGGATTCATTCCCTTTGCTCATCAGAAAGGTCCAGGCCTCAAAGGCCTGAATCATATTGTCCATTGTTGTGTCGATTGTATTTTCGGCTTTAACGATGGGAATTTCCTACATGGCTTGCACTGGTGCCGGGCTTTATTCGCTAGGGATTGCACAAAGGTTCACCACTAGTAGCATCTGTGGGAGCGTCACTCCAGCTGGGACTGAATAAGGAGAGACTCGGAACGCCGTACAGGCTCTTTCCGAGTCCAGGAGGGTGAGGGCATCAGCGGTCCCACATTTGTTGAGGATATGCTTTCTCAGTTTGTCGTATTTGAACGTCGAGGGGTCTATAGGATTTAGTTCCAGTTTCATTACTGCTTTTGCCCTCGAATCTCTTGGGAGGGCTCTGAGCAGTATTTCCACCTGTGAGTACTCAGCCAAGGCTCCCTTGTCGATCATAATGTGGTTGATGTTGTCGTATGCAAGGATAAAGGCTTACAGGCTGACGTTCCCACGCTCCAGCTGGTCCTTCAATAGTCGTTCCAAGTACGATTTCGTATACATATAAACTCGGCTACCGGCATGGCGGAAGGCGTCTTTCAGCTCCTCATTCAACAGCTCCCAGTCTTTCTTCAAATATCTGTTCATCATTTTGATCGTCTCCTGGATCGTTTCAGAACAGTAGTATGGGAAGGTAGCAATGACGTCTTCGGCTGCTGGGTTGGTCCCAGTGCAAGCTGAGAGGCTTTCGTATGCTTCGATAAATTTGGTAACATCCACTCCTCCGAAGACTGGGGCACCCATGGTTCCTGGAAGTGGCATTTTTCTCTTTTCCTTAGCGATGGCGAGGGCCAAGGACTCGATGAATTGCCTTTAATCATGCACATGGTTGGACGAGGCGTTGGCGGGAGATCCGGCGTTGTCGGGGGCTCCAGTGTCGCTTGAAGGTCCAGCACTAGAGGAACCGGCACGGCCATTGGAACCGGTGGCAGTGCAAGTAGATCTGGTGTACGCAGTCGACATTTTGATCGGTACTGCGGTAGTGGTTTGGATGTGGGATGGTGATTTAGGTGGTGAATTGAGAGTAAATGTTGATGAAAGATCAATTGATAATTTGTGAATTTTGGAAGAGGAGTTTGGTCGATTGGCGCTCTTTTGAGGTGAATTCTTTGTTTTCGCTCCCTTCTTAACCCAGCTTCACCACCTCTCACAGTTTCTCTCTTAGCCTTTTGCCACATCGTCTACCCCTTGTATTCTATTCCCTTCGCCTTTCACCCCCCACCACTTGTAGTATTCACATTAGTATCCTTTATATTCCTACCCGTAGCATCAGCTTTCTTTCTTGGTATTCCTTCTGGTCAGTGTCTGCCTTTGTATGGTGGTTGCGTCCTTTTTCGCTTGTGTTGTCTCGTCAAGGTATAAGGTCGGTGCCTGTTCTCGCAATTGGTCATCTGTTCAAGGTTGGTGCCTTCTGTCCCGGTGTTAGGTCGGTGCCTTTCTTTCGGTGTTCATCCTGGTATACGGTCGGTGCCTGTTTTATTAGTGACGTCGCTATATCCAGCTAACCGCACCCGGCATTCCAATTTGACATTGTTAGTACCGCCCCTTGGAATGTCGTTATTTCCTTCTGCGTTCATTCCTCTCGCAGGGTAGGTATCTTTCATCAGTTGCTTCTCTCCATATTTACCCATATTAGTTTGTGGGTGTCTTTCCCACCATCCCGTACTCTGCTTTCCGAACCAGAATCCACGTTTGGGCTCCATTTGTGGTGAAACAGCAGAGCTGGAAGGCAGAGGGCCTATCGTCAACACTCTGCCGCACCTCTTGCGGCATCCAAAGGGAATTTGTGAGAAAGAGCGGTTCTGGCTCGAGGAGCATAGGAAGATAGTGAGAGGATATGATTGGATACCCGGCCGTAAGGAACCACACAATATGCGTGGATTTACCAATTCTCTGAAAGAATGAGAGAGACTAAGAGCTGGGAAAGACAAAGTGTGTATTTGGTTGTATTGTAAGATAATGTCTATCTACTCTGGGGTCTTCCAAATATATACTCCACGTAGTTCAATCCGTCTCCATTATCCCTGTATCTCTGTACGCCCCCCCCTGCCAAACGGAGTGGCGGTGGTGGCGAAAAACAGATTTTTCCGCCACAGCGGTTAATGGATCGACACTCTGCCAGCTTATGCCATGGAAAATAAGAGGACAGATGTAAGACTGTAGATATGAAAGCACCTGAGTTTACATCCTAGCTGACAAGCCTTCTGAAAAGCATGCATATACAGACTGCTTACAATAATGCCCCTGATGATGGAAAAAATACCATTCGCCTGAAAGCTAAGGAATCAAACGGATACTATAGGTCTTCAACACAGGAATCGGATCCACTGATGCCAGTAGGGATTCAATTCGTCTAAGTAGAAGATTTTAGCGGAAAGGTGCGGAAGGGCCTGCAGAGGAGTGGAGGGTGGGATGCTTGTTTGTGAAAGGACATTGGAGAAAAGGGTGATTAGGTGGAGAGGCTGACGGGAAAAGCATAGATAGAAGTAATTGTTAGAGTGAGAGGAAAGGGGTATAATAATCTCTGTGTTACACCTCACACATCACATACCACCAGGTACCCTCGAAGCGGAGTCACCTACGATCACTCGATGATGACCATATCAGGATGTCACAAGCGCCATCTCTGTTCATCATAGAATATTCACAGAATATCACACAAATCGGTTATTACAACCAACGAAATCAGATGATCTGTTATGCGGTCAACCACACCACTGATAAGCAATAGGGGATGGTTACTGGGTCGATATTCTGCCAGTTCATACTACTGAAAATACGAAGACAGCTGAGAGGCTGTAGATACGAAAGCACCTGATTTTATATCTTATCTGATGAGGCTTTGATGACCACGCATATGAAGAATGCTGACTACAATTCCCATCACGATCAAAAGAATACAATAGGTCTGCAACACAGAAATCGGAAGGACTAATTCCAGTATGGATTTTATTTGTCCAAGTAGGAGATCTTAGTGGAAAGTTACCGAAGATCCTGCAAAGAAGCGGAGGATGGGTTGTAAGAAGACGACATTGGTACGAAGAGTGGTTAGGTAGAGAAGCTCATGAGAAAAGCATAGATTGATGTAATTGTAAGAGTGTGTTACACCTCATATGTTACATACCACTAGGTACGCTCGAAGCCGGGTAACCTACGATCACTCGATAATTGCTTGATCAGGATGGTTCATGTGCCATCTCTGTACGTCATCGAATATCCACAAGTTATCACTCGATTTGTTTATCCCAACCAACGAAATCACATAAGCTGTTATGCCTTCAACCACATCACTGATTAGGAATCAAGGCAGGTTACTGGATGGATACTCTGCCAGCTCACACCATTGCGATCACGAAGACAGCTGAAAGGCTGTAGATACCAAAGCACCTGAGTTTTCATCATAGCTGACGAAGGCTTTGATGTCCCTCACAATCGAAAGGATACCATTCGCTTGGAAGCTATGAGATCGAAAGGATAGGATAGGTCTGGAAGACATATGTCTGAAGGACTGATATCAGTAGGGACTCTATTCGCCTGAGTAGGAGATCAGAGCGGACAGATATGGAAGGTCTGGCAGAGCAGTGAAGGGTAAGAGAGGGTATTGGGGCGAAGGGTAGTTAGGTAGAGAAGCTTATGAGAAAATTGCAGATAGAAGTAATTGTTAGAGCGAGAGGAAAGAGGTATAAAGACCTCTGGATTCTCCGAGGGTAGAAGAGCAAACTTTTTGACGAGGAGAACAAGCGTTAACAATATACGCATTGGAAAGCCAAATATCTTTGTCTTGAATCGTTATCTTTAGTGACCTTCACATGCTGAGCGAATCTTCATAACTTACATCACAAGTAAGTCCTGAAAGAAGTAAGGATCCTACTTGTATTGATAATCCTGTAGTGACACTCCCGGTGTTACAGAGCGATACGATAGAGGTATAAACACCTCGGAAATCTCTGGGGGTAGAAGGGCAAGCTTGTTGACAAGGAGAACAAGTCTTAACAATATACACATTAGAAAGCCAAACATCTGTGTGTTGAATCTTTACTTTTAGTGACATTCACATTCTGAGTGAAACTTCATAACTTCTATCGCAAGCACGGTGTGGCGGGAAAATCCGTTTTTCATCACCACTGCCACTCAGTTTGGCAGGGGGAGCTGGAGGGTAGGGGGACGTACGGAGATTCAGGGATGACGGGGATGGACTGAGCGACGGGGAGTATATATTTGGTAGACTTCAGGGTAGATAGCCATCAGACAGAGGGAAAATACACACTCTATCTTTCCCAACTCTTGGTTTCGTTCAGACCCTCCGAAGACTCCGTAAATCCACCCAATTTGCGTGGTTCCTTACAGTCGGGTATCCTATCATATTCTCTAACCCTCTTCCTATGCTCCTCGAGCCAGAACCGTTCTTTCTCACGAATTCCCTTGGGATGCCGTGAGAGGTGCGGCGGAGTGTTGACGAAAGGCCCCTCTGCCTTTCAGCCCCGCCGTTTCACCACAAATGGAGCCCAAAGGCGGATTCTGGTTCGGAAAGCTGAGTACGGAATGGTGGGAAAGACCCCCACAAACTAATATGGGCACCGACCTTATACCGGGACGAACACCGAAAGAAAGGCACCGACCTAACACCGGGACGAAAGGCACCAACCTCGCAGACAGGACGAATTCCGAGAACAGGCACCGACCTCATACCGGGACGAACACCGAAAGAAAGGCACCGACCTAACACCGGGACGAAAGGCACCAACCTCGCAGACGGGACGAATTCCGAGAACAGGCACCGACCTCATACCGGGACGAACACCGAAAGAAAGGCACCGACCTAACACCGGGACGAAAGGCACCGACCTCGCAGATGGGACGAATTCCGAGAACAGGCACCGACCTCATACAGGGACGAACATCGAAAGAAAGGCACCGACCTAACACAGGGACGACAAACACCGACTTCACACCGGGACGAAAACCGAAGCACCCACTTTATACCGGGACGACAAGCACCGACATCACACCGAGACGAATACCGAAGACACCAACCTCATAACCGGGGCGCATTCCGAACCTGAACACTAACCTTAGCACCAAAGGAATATTGAGCGGCTGGAGCATCAGTCTCAAAATATGGGAATGGAAATGATGATGCTGAAAGAAGGAGCTCCGAATCTAAGCACTAACCTTAGTACTAAATGAAATATCGAGTGGCTGGAGCGCCAGCTTCAGGAAACAGGGGATAGAAACGATGATGCTGAAAGAAAAAAAAAAAAGGAACTAGCAAGAAGAAAAGGAGGAGGAAGGGACGCCCAGATCACATTACAAAACCTTTCTCTCACACTCACAATTGACTTCCAACCGCCAAAAACACCGCTTCGAAAATTCACAAACCGCTGCTATCACCACCACTTCAACGTTCAACATGTCTGACCGTGCTCACGTCCGCTCCACTTCCGCCACCGGCCTGAGAGAGGCTGGCATGTCCACCCCTGCCAATGTCTCCCCCGGCCCTGCTAACACCGCCGGCACCAACTCCTCCAACTCTGTTCAAGAGCAGAAAAACTTCATCGAGTCCCTTGTCGTTGCAATTGCCAAGGAGAAAAACCAAATGCCGCTTCCGGGAACCATGAGAGCCCCCGTCTTTGGTGGGGCCGACGTCACCAAGTTCCTCGAGGCATACGAAAGCCTCTCCCCTCGCACAGGCACAGACCCATCTAAGGACGATGTCATCTCCACTTTC
This sequence comes from Wilcoxina mikolae CBS 423.85, assembly GCA_014904905.1. Taxonomy (NCBI): domain Eukaryota; kingdom Fungi; phylum Ascomycota; class Pezizomycetes; order Pezizales; family Pyronemataceae; genus Wilcoxina; species Wilcoxina mikolae. The sequence goes on along the minus strand of MU122584.1, from coordinate 11,895 downwards.
CCCTATTATTTTTCCGAAACCATTCAGGAAAACATTAAAATGATGAAAGGGTACCAGGAAAGAGACTGGGAGAAGTTGAAGAAGGAACTCAAAGACGCCTTCAGACACGCCGACAGCCGAGTATACATGTATACGAGAACGTATCTGGAGAGACTGTGCAAAGACCAATTGAAGTGAGGGAATGTCGGATTGAAGGCCTTCATCTTAGCCTATGACAACATCAGCCGAGCCATGGTTACCAAGGGTACATTGTACGAGTTTGCACGAGTCGAAACACTGCTTGGAGCCCTCCCAAAAGATCTAAAGGCTAAGGCCGTCGTCAAACTCGAGTTTGACCCCCGGGAACCTGAGACCTTTAAGTACGACAGCCTCCACAAGTACATTCTCGACAAGTGCATTACAGCCGATGCCCTCACCCTCCTTGACACCGATACTGCCCACACGACATTGGGAGTCTCAGCATACTCCATTCCCACCGGAGTTCCGCTTCCACAGATGCCCAGTGTAACCAGCACAAGCCAAGAGAACGAACCAAGCGCCGCCGTCACCACCGCTGTCACCACGACGCCAAGTACGGAATCAAATGCAACCGACAAACAGGAGGAGACCATCGACACAAAAATGGACAACATGACGAAGGCCTTTGAGGCTTGGACCTTCCAATTAACCAATGCAACCGATCCAAGGCCCCAATATACTGGATATCAAACGGCTAGAGCCTACGCAATTCAAGCCGACAACCCACCGATGCACCCCCGGCAATCACATGAACCGCAAATGAATGCCCCTTCCGGGCCAGGTTATTATCGACCGACAATGCCAAACTACCAACAGTATCCTCGGCAGGGGTTAGGCCTTTGCATTTACTGTGACGAGCTAGGGCACATCCGGACATTCTGTCCTGACGTCCGAACCGACCAAGAACAAGGAATCATCCATCGTAATGAGCGCGGGAGGTTAACCCTCGGGCCACGTGGAGGGAGAGGTGGAGAAATCTCTGGGTACCGGCCAGAACCAAGGTTCCTGTCAATGAGGGACTACGCTAGAGAAGTGGCTCGGCAGCAGCAACCAGTTGCACCCACCCAGCCTGGAGCGGTACAGTCAGCTGCAGCTGGACCTCCACAACAAATTGCAAGGTCGCAGTTGTTTCAGAGAGCGAGCGCTCAAGTAACGGCTTTTCGCTCAGGGATTGTTCAACAACTGTTGGAAATAGATGAGCACTACTCCAAGGGAAAAGGTAAGGAACCCCAGGAAGGTGAGGTAAGTCGAGTGGTGGAACTTAATGAAGATGAGGAAGAAGAGAGTGATGGAAAGGAAGATAGCGGTGAGGAAGAAGAAGAAAGCACGGAGGAAAGTGAGACAGAAGAAGGAAGAGAGGCTCGCCTAGATGAGGAAGAAAGACATCGACGGCTGGCGGTAGTTCGAACCCAAGTGGGCTATGCCTTTGTTGATGACAGGAGGAAGAGGACTGGAGAAGTTACGAAAGGAGACGACAAGCATGCTCGGGTGGAGGATGAGGTCCCGGAAGTAGCGACAAGTGTCAGCACCCAAGAGAAGCGCAACATCAAGAAAGCAGTGACCTTCGGCAAAACACCAGACAAAACTACAGGCGACCCCGCCGAAAAGAAATCCTCCAAACCTCGTAAGAAGCAGACCCCGGCTCTCGATTCTGGGGACTATGAGGTTCTGGGAAGTAGTCAGCTTGATTATATGGTCCTAGCTCGACAGGAGAGGGAAACGGGTGAGTTAACTCTCCGGCTACTGCCTAAAGCCAAAGCGGTAGCGATTCCGAAAGAAAGGAGTGTGCCGGCCAGAACTCCCACAGCTCCCAAGAAGGTCGGTATCGCTCACGTCTCCGCCTTCGCTTCGAATCCCAGAGGCAGCTCCGGACATACTGAGTTTCGCTACTCACGAGCCTCTCCTACAGTCCAAGGAAAGATCAATGGACACGAGATCTCGATGCTCATCAACAGAGTATCCGAGATATGTGTGATGAGCAAGGATGTCGCCAGAGAATTGAATATTGGATGGAAAAGGGCCGACTGGAAGATGATAACTGCAGATGGGAACCGCTCGGACCTCACGAAGGTGTCGGAAGCTGTACCGATAGAAGTCCACGGAATCGTGATTCCCGTACCAGTGTTTCTGGCCGCGTCTGGATCGGAACAGGTGATTCTAGGCCGCTCCTGGGAAACCTACGCCCGCAAATGTGAGAGAAACCTGGACGACAGAACTTGCGAAATTACTATCACTGCTGTCGATGGATCAGAACAAGTCACGTTTGTAGCCACGTACCTGGGAGACATGAGGGATCGATTTGCCAGCAACTCGGGAAACTACTACGCCTAGTTAAAGTAAGGGCGACTAGAAAGGATAGGGCCCAGCACTATGAAGGGAGGAGGTCGGAGTTTTCTGAGAAAAAAGAGTGGAAGGAGAATGAGGTGAATAGTAAAAAAGGAGAAGAGAAGAAGTCGATTGATAGGAAGAGGGCATTTGCAGGGAAAGAGGAAGGATCGTTTGAGGAAGGAGAACAGTCAGTCAGAAAAGAGGGACTATCGAAGGTGGTGAGGAAGCTGATGGGAAGAGGCGTGAATTGGGAGGATGAGTGGGAAGAAGAAGAGGGACTAGTGGTCGGAGAGTTGGGTAGGAGGATGGTAGCAGAGGAGTGGTCGATGAGAGAAGAGGCTCTAGTGAAGGAAAAGAGGGTAACCGGGAGAGAATCCACGACTTTTGTATGGGTTTCTAAAAATAGCATGGCTTCGGAACTTAGTCAAATACAACCCTTTTCCTCGTACTTTCATTCAGCGAAGTGCAACTTAGACGGCAATACCAAAGCAGCCTGGGTGCGCGCCCGCTACAAATGCGTTGCCCAGAAAGTGAAGCCTGTTCCCTTGTCGGATGGAAGTACACCAGATGACGGACTTGACTGGAGAGGAAGAGCTATCGCCCGGGCTGTACGAATATCAGGCCCTTGGGATGAGTGGTTTATCCCCAAGTTCTCCCGCGGAGAAAAGGGTGGAAGGTTGACGCCCGAGAGAATACGAGAACTACGGATAGGGAGCATATTATGGCCGAAGGAAAATGAAGCCCTCCTGGGTATGCTATCGAATAGAGAATACGCTCTCTCATGGACATGGGAGGAATTGGGAACGATTAGCGATGAGGTCAAGCCACCCCATCGCATCCGGCTGGAGCCTGGTCACAAAGTCTGGAAGGATCGTGTATTCCGCATACCGAAGAAAGTCATTCCCGTGGAAAAAGAGATGATAGAAGAAAGGGTTCGGCAGGGCCTATTCGAGCTTGCTTGGGGCCCCTACAGGAATGCTCACTTCTTAGTTCCGAAGAAGAATGGGAAGTATCGATTTATCATCTCTGCTGTCAGTGCGAACCGCCACACTTTAGAAGATGCAGGAATACCGCCCAACGTTGAGGAATTCTCAGAAGCATTCGCTGCCCTCCCTATTTGCTCCTTAATCGATCTTTACTCCGGCTACGACCAGAAAGTTCTGCACGAAGAAAGCCGAGATTATATGGCATTCCAAACGATACAAGGGATGTACCGACCGACCAGGTTGGTTCAAGGAGCCACCAATTCGGTGTCTGCCTTCGTCCGAGTATCTCGAAAAATATTGAGTAAGCATCTTGGGACGATCGCAGAAGTGTTTGTCGATGATATTGGAGTTAAAGGGCCCAAAACCCGATATGGAGATAAAGAAGTACCGGGTCTGCCTGGAGTGCGGAGGTACGTTCTGGAGCATCTCCAGAATCTCGACAAAGTGCGGGCGGATATTGAAAGAGCCGGAGCAACGAATTTCGGGAGAAAAGTCTGATTGGTGCTGGAACGGGATAAAGATTGTGGGCTTCGTCTGCGGAGAAGCAGGTAGGTGGCCCCAACCTTCCAAAGTTGATAAAGTGCAGAACTGGCGGCCGTGAGGAAACCGTACAGAATGCAGAGCTTTCCTTGGACTTTGCACATACTATCGAATATGGATCCCCGAATATGCAATAGTCGCGAGCCCTCTATTCCGGATTTTACGAAAAGACGTCGAGTTTCAATGGAAGACTGAAGAGTAGAAAGCCATGGAAATTTTGAAAAAAGCCCTCTGCAATGCTCCTGCACTGAAGACGTTAGACGTTAGCGACGGCGCCGGGCAAATAGTCGTGGGAGTTGATGCCAGCTTAGAAGGGTTGGGGGCGATTTTACAGCAGGAAGATGAAAATAAGGACCGGCACCCGTGTCACTATGAGAGCGGGCTTTGGAACAAAGCCGAGAAGAGATATGACGCGGGGAAACGTGAGTGCCGTGGACTGATGAAGGCGCTCAAGAAGTTTCGCAACTACGTATATGGGGTCAGATTCCTCGTGGAAACAGATGCTAACACATTAGTGCATCAACTAAATTTACCCGCCAACGACCTACCAGGAGCACTAGTCACACGCTGGATCGTGTGGATATGGCTGTTCGATTTCGACGTTAAACACGTTCCAGGAAGGATGAACGAAGGTCCTGATGGTCTCTCGCGGCGACCACGAGGGGAAGGGG
>MU122583.1:0-23171 GCA_014904905.1 Wilcoxina mikolae CBS 423.85 | reverse complement strand
GCAACTGCAATTGCCTTGAGAACAGCCACACCAATGATAGGCTTGTAAGCTGTAACTGAAAAGAAGGTGGCCACAAAGTCGTTGCCAACAAGTCGAGCCCCATTTCATGGCTGAAGAGAAGTTTTGCCGGGAATGGCAAGACACGCAAGAATACAACTAACATCTCTGGCAGGACATATGCGACTAACTGCATGTTGTACGGCCTTTGCGGTGAGATTCCCGACATGTGGGAGATGACGTCTATGCGAGCTGAGGTGAACGACAACGTCGTCCCAACGGTATTATCTCTCTGGGGGTTGCTTTCTGTGTCGACAATGGAGTGCCACCAGGGGTAGATAAGCGCTGGGCTGATTGGGACAGGCATGGCGAAGATCTCATCAAGTTTTCGTTTCCTCTCGATGGCAAAAGCATTGATGGTTGGGGGCTTAGTATATTTGTGGGAGGGTAATAATGACAATAAGAGTGGTCACTGGAAATCGGTAAAGATGGATTAGTTAGAGATGATGGAGCAGAATTGAAATGGAGGGAGTGTACGGCAGTATATAAAGGGTGCAGAATGGGCCGTGAAGGTGCTGGAATCGTGTGGAGTGGCTCACAGAAGAGTGGAAACTGTTGTTGACTTCAAACATTATTCTGGGTAAGTAGCTTTCCTGGTTGTGTGTCGTAATCGGCACTTCTCTTCCAGCCTGAATGATGCACTGTATGTTTTTTGTGACTGTGAGAGTTATTTGAACCACATTCTGAGCGTGAGACAAACTGTTCATGAAAATATTGGGTCAAAGTGTCGAAGTCTGTCAGTTTGGGTTTCAATCATACAGCCGTAAGTTCAAGTTCCAACATAATCATGCAGTGAGGTGAAACATCCGATCGGACCCTGCTATATGAAGTTTGAGAAGTGTTATTGGCATGTATGACAGTGCATAGGCATCACCAGGCAGCACCAATTGACACTGTGCGGTAGTGTCATGAACTCAGAACTCATGTCGCGGAAAACAAAATGAGTGATATCACAGATTTTCGTTCGCATTTTGTATTATCTGGCCGGTCAAACATCAAAAAGGCATGGAAACTCGTAAGTCCCTAGATTCTTTCTTATATTTAGATCATGTTTGGTGTGAAATAAGGCTCTAGGCGTGGCTACATTGTTGCAAACTGACTCTGCAGTATTTTCCAGAGTGTTACAATTATATATACAGCTCTGTGAGTTTCGCACGCCATGCGGCACAATTAAATCCCTGCTTGGCTACCCTCATAACATTTTGCCAACACCATATAAAGCCCTCAGCATAGTCTACCCCACACACGTCATGGCTTCATTCGAACTCCAAATTGATTCTGCCCTGTTTCTTTGAAACCTTACAAGTCTAACCTGTGGATCTACAAACATATCGACAGCGACCATACTCAATATCGCACCCAACTTCTTGAGGCAAAGTCATACTCTTAGCTCCCTGAACGCCCTGGATAACACTCTAAGTGATGTATCAACAATTCTAACCAGAGATTCCTTGAAGAGTCCCACTAGCGACGTGTTGACGATTCTCACTGTGGTTATTCTGCCAACTGTGGTTCTCATGCCAACAATGTCCACATTGACACTCCTGACGCGTTTCCTTTGTTGCACACATCACCTTCTCCAGAACCGTCCGAATCTGACTCAAATACAAAAAGTTTATCATATACATATGCAGAAGCTCCTGTCGTATCCATTTCTATCAATGATGAGCACAATGCTAACCAATTCTTGGATAACCCCTTTCATCTGTTCGACAGTGAGGAGGAGTACAATTTTGCAGAGCTGGTTACATTCAAAGTACTTTCTGCCAACATCATTAACAGCTTTCTGAAGGACAACTGCGGACTTGAAGAATGTTTCAGTGGTTCTCGGAAATTGATTTAAAATGTCCGACAGATAATTGACATATTGGGAAACAGACTAGGCCATGAATCCTGGAAGAATGGTATGTTGCAGATGGCATGCAATGCACAGCATCCAGATGCAATTGAGTTTTGCAACCATTACCTTATATCGTGTTCAAAATTTCTACTCAGGAAGCCAGCATATGAGGAACATCTTACATACACTCCAAAAGATGTTTCAACAAGGCAGGACACAGTGTTTACAATGAAATGAATACGGAGACTGGTAGTGAAATCAGCAGGTAAGCTACCTTGTTATTATACCCTTTACGATAGTCGGATTCATATAGACAACACTACCAGTCGGTGACATATTGGTTCCAATAATATTCATGTCTGATGGAACCCACCTCACAAATTTCTCTTACCTCACAATCGCATGAACGAAATATATTACAATCGGCAACCTATCCCCAGCACCTCAGTTGAATCACAGAATATACTGCGTGTTGTTGGTCACCCATTTGCCAATTCCAGTCAGGGTGCTCGATGTCCCACCCAAAAGAAGAATTGCTCTGAAGAAACATAACCCAATGGTTTCTCACAACCTTCTGCACCATGTGTTGCAACCCCTACTCAATTTAGTCACCCGCACCTTCTATGCCCGGTGTGCCAATGGCAACATCATGTATGGTAGTTCGACACTGGTTGCATGTATGGCCGAATACCCTGAGTATCATGACTTTCACAACATCAGAAATAGTGTATACTACTGGTACAAATGTCTATTGGAGGAAATAGGTCATCTAACCCGCCAACATTAGCGACACAACTTCCGGGATCATGATTTTTATCGTTTCCTCCATGATTCAAATATACCGATGAGCATCACTAATCTCAAACATCACAATATCGATCCAGGTCGCACCATCTTCCAGTATCTTGATTGTGTTACAAGCGATCTTCTCAAACGCAATCTACTCCATACAATACTAATTGGGATGTTGAAGCATCTCCTGACGTATCTTCACAAATTTCTAAAGCAGCATAAGCGGCTTGACAAGGTCATAGATATTTGGCTCTTGGTGCCTGCATACTTTGATATGACAAGGCCAAGATGGGCATATGAGGAGGCTTCACGTTGGAACAGAGGAGAAACCAAGACCCTGACACAATTGCTTCTAGGTCTGATACGTAATGCTCTTTGGGACCCAAGCCCCACTAAGCACAGTGCTATTGACAGTGCAGTTGAGTGCACTCGCTCTGTTATTTAGTTCTATTTCTATTGCCAGTGTGACTCTCACAATAACGAAACATTAGACCTTTTGGACAATGCTCTATGTGGCTTGCAGGATTCGGAGGATGTGTTCCAACAATTCAGGGATAGGAAACGACTTGCAACAGAGCCAAAAGAGAGACGTACTAACTTCTGTGCCGAGTGAGATACCGAGTTGAAAGAAAACTAGAATAAAACGGTAGCCTTTGGACAGCACATTCGCGACACCAGCAGGAAAAAAACAAAGTTGCGCTCAGAACGCCGGAAAGTTCCGCACGCATCAGGTGCTTCAGACGAAACCTTTTGAGCCTCGTCGTAGAGTCACACTATATGTGCGTATAGACAACCCCTGGCGCTGTGCTTGCACCTCATGAGGCAACATTCCTTACTGTCGCAGCTATACAGTGCACATAATTCTTACTGTTGCAGCCATGCACTGTGCACACCTTTAGATCCACAACACTACTCATGTAACGCATGAGTGCAATGTACACCGTATCATAACGCCATGTTCACAGCATGGGACGTTTATATGGTGGCCTAAATTGTATTTACATCTTGGGCGACGGATACAGTGTGGTGATGATACTGTTGACGATGTTTGATATAATGCTCTAATAAATAAAGTTTCCCGTTCTACACGTCGCAGCTAGCATGAAGTACATCCTCTGAATACTCTCTCCTCGTTCCAAACGCCATGCTACACATCGCAGCCAGTATTAAGTACATCCTATACACTACTCTCTCCTTGTTCCAAACGCCATGCTATATGTTGCAGCCAGCGTGAAGCCCATCCTCTAAACTATTCTCTCCATTGCAGTCATCCACCGACTCCGACTCTGCGTCCTATACCTCAACCTCCTCATTCTTAATACTATCATCATCCTCATCCTCCTCATTCTCGATGTCTTCATTATCGAGCCGCAGAACACTATGTTGCTGAGCACTACTCCTGGCAGTGTGAATGTCATGATGCTCGTTGTCGATATCATTGTCGCCGTCATTGTCGCTATCGTCAATCCCATCCTAAGCATCGAAAGACAAATTTTTAGCAACGAGAATGTGGATCGTAGCAATGATCGGAATCTCAATGTGCGGCCCCATCAGCACGGCTTCCATCCCGGTCTTGTTTAATTTCACTCGACGAGGCTTGGGCACGTGTGGCATGTTATTGCCTCCTTTCTCATTTAGAATGAGGTTGTTGAGTGCCGCCCATATGGACTTGATTACCTTCTGTCACAATGGAGATGGGAGATCATTCCAAATATTGATGAGATCAGTAAGTCTCTGCAAAATGTTAGAAAGATTGCATGCATTGTCAAGACCATTATGACTGCCGTCATTATCTCGATTGAAGTAGCACTCCCAATCGGGCCTGTTCCGCTGGATTTCAAAGTCATCTCTTTGAACCTTTGTTGGGGCTAAAGATCAATTTCTTTGCCACTCTGTCAGTACATGATGCAATGACGTACATGTTAACACAATCAGTGTCGGGGGTGTCTGTTCCCAAATCGATTCATTGAAGCCCTCTGAATGCCTGCCACGTTTCGAATTCGTTGGAAGAAATGTATATATAGAAATCGTGGAATCTGCACCGCAAGAAAGTAGCTAGCTCATTCCTGGTGGTGTTAGCGATGCTACAAGTTGCAGACTGAACTGACATCAGATTCATTCGTACGATCACATTGGGGTACAATAAATGTAAAATCCGAAAAAGTTCGGTCAATGTGTATGCGGTGCTCATCATCTTCGAAACGGTTCAAGTTGTATAGTCTCCCTACACACTCACGGAACTTCTTGATCTTGTGTGGTCTGACTGCATTGCAACGGTTTTTGATCTCACATACGATAGTCAGTGTGAATGCAATTCTGGGACATACCTAACTATCTTTAGACACTCCTTCTGATGTTCCTGGAAGCTAATATTAGCTCCCTCCTGCCTGCATTCCTTCGGCCATGAATGCTCTATAGACTTTGTGTTGGATATATTAGTCAGTATCTACCACTCTCGGAATTGTATAAGCTACCAGCAGAAACTCAGCTTCAGTCAGAAATAGTGTCTCGATCAGCAGTTGCTTCTCCATCATTCGACGTATTGTCTTCAGTACAGCACTAATTCGAAGGTCACCTGGTGCAAGGAGACCTCAACTGCCATATTGTTTACCGCTGACCGACGACTGTGTCCTCAGGGGAGATAATGGGATTAGTTGTGAAGCCAATCGTGATGGGTGCGGACTCCGGAGGTGACTAAGGTTCGTTGTTGAATGAATAGCGACGTTGGAAATGACACTGGGTGCCGGCGACATCGAAATGGAGGCTTGATTCGGCGGTGGCAGAGACTGTGTCAGGGGTGGATTTGGTGCCGATACAATGGGTGTAGAAGCTGAGGAGACCAGGGTAGTCGAAATATAACCTTCGATATGTGAGTTTGTAGCCTTTGTCCGCTTTCGCTTCTGCTTGTCAAACTGCAAAATGAGTTTCCTCTTATGACCGTTAGCTGGCATTAGGGAGACAACTGCAGGAGTGCCCGGTGCTGCTTTGGGAATTGGGGATGCGGCCTTGTGCAGTGGCTTTGTTGTTCGGGTCATTTTCAGAAGGCAGGAAGGTCAGGAAGGCAGAAATGCAGGAATGTTAGAAAGGCAGAAAAAGAGTTCAGTTGCGATGTAGACGAAGGGTAATGCAGTGTGGAAAAGAACTGACACTGGGCTGAGCATTGCACCTGAAAAGTATGCACATACAGTGGCTGATTCAGACGATTTCGTATTAGCTTGTCACAAATGTGACGTGTACGATTAGTGAATCAAATACCACTAATGCCAGGAAAATCCAAGCGAAAGTAAAAACAACTCTGTAAAATACAAAAACGATTACACCCGACCCAAATAAGACATGCAAAGACCCAATCTACGACCCAAAGAAGACATGCAAATACTCAATCTAACCCAACCCCCAAATGCCAACCTAACCACCAAACACGAACTTGAACCTACATGCGTCAGTATGCTAGTCATTTGCAGAACTGTTGGACGTACCGAAAACCATCACTCAAATTGCTGACCTCATGGTGGAGTCAAACGCGACGCCTTGAGCTTTGTGAAGCTCTTACCGGCATTGACATCTTGGTGCATGCCAATTGCCACTGACTCCGATGACTCATCAACACCCATCCATACCGAGGAAACATCACACATTGTCTCCTGCTCCACCAAAACCTGTGCCATTTGCGACCTCACCTCCAGCTGTTCCTGTAACTCCACCACCACTCATGATTTCGCATCAACAAGTTGTGCAATCTCCGCCATTCATGCAACTCTGGAACTCAATGACTCCTCCAGAACAGACAATGACACATCTTGGAGAGAGGCACACTCGACGTGTTGAGTAGCAGTCACCTCCGGTTGTGTCATTACCAAGTCGTTCATTGCCAAGTCCTTTTTTTCAACAAATCTGGGAGCAGGTGTCGGGATCTCGGCCTGTTTGGAGGACCCAGGTGTTACCGGGGGAGATGATCGTGGTGGTGGTGGTGGTGGTGGTGGAGTAGCTCTTGCAATCCTTGCAGGCGCAACAACAATTGACTTCAGAACAGCCACAATGATGAGAGCATTGTAAGCTGTAACGGAAAAGAAGGTCGCCACAGAGTCATTGCCATTGAGTTGTGTCACATTTCACAGCTGCAAAGAGGTTTCACCAGGCATGACTATACAGCCAAGGATGCAGCTGACATCTCTAGAAGGACATAGGCGACCCACAGCATGGTGTACGGCCTTTGGGGTAAGCTTCTCGACTCGTGTGAGATGCCATCTATTTGCGGTGTGGTGAACGAATATGTCGTCCCAACGGTTGTAGCTTTCAGAGCCGTAGCTTTCAAGGTTGACGATGCGAACCCTGAAGGGGTATATGGGTGTTGGGTGCGTAGAGAGGGAATTGGTGGAGATATGATCAAGTTTCCGTTTCTTCGGAAGGGCAGATGCAATGATTGTCGGTGGCGTTGCACGTTTGTGGGAGAGGGGCTGCAGCTTCAGAGTCCCGGGAAACCAGGTGTCTTTCTTGACATCGTTTTTGCAACGCTTGGAGTTGTCACAGTTGTCACACTTTTCCAAGTGGTCGCAGTCAGGGTCGGTATCGGTGTCGGTAGGTAAATGTGGGTTTTATTTCTGATATCGGTTCATCTGCACCGGAGTTTTAATGAAACAGTCTCGGTGAAATGACCTGAACCGACTGTACCATTCCATGTTTCGTGGTTGAGTCGATGCCCGACGCTTCCAAATTCCCTGAAACTGTGCAAAGTGCTTTGTAGTGACTGGGTCCAAAAAAAGAATTTCATACAGCAAGACAATCGCACCATCATCCTTGACACTGTGAATTGCATACATCCGAATGAGACCCTCAATGTGCTCGGGCATGAACTGCTTCGCAAAACCATCAAGATGGAGAGTGTCCTCCATTGCATCGGTTTTGGAGGGGGTGGAAGGGATCTTTTTGGGCGGCATTGCAACATTCTGAGCTGTAAATGAGGTGTATGAGGGGCCGGTCATGGTTAGGGTTAATGTGTCTAAAAACGACGATCACAGTGCACACGGTAAATAGCTGAAGATGTAGAAGATATAGATGATGGAGAACAATTGAAATGGAGGAAGTGTACGGCAGTATATATCCAGTACAGAATGGGCCATGAAGGTGCTTGGAAAGGTGTCGAGCGGCTCGCTGAAGAGTTGAAACTGTTGGTAATATCTAAAACCATTGGTGTTATCAATCATCATACTTGAAAAGGAGCTCCCCTTGGTGTGAGCCGTTATCACCACTTTCCTTCTGGCCTGAATGATGCACCTAATGTTTGATACAACTCTGAGAGTTGTTTGAAACACTTCTTGAGCATGAGATACACTCGTCATGCGAATCCTAGGTTAAAGCGTCGAAGCCTGTCAGTTTGGGTTCCTATTATACAGTAGTGACATCAAGTTCCAACATAATAATGTAGTGTGGGGTAACCAACAGTCGGAACCTGCCATATGAAGTTCGAGAATTGTCACCGGCATCACTGGCTGTGCATAGGCCTCTCCAGGCACCACCAATAGACACTGCGCAGTGGTATCATGGACTCTGAACTCGTTTCTTGGCACACGAAATGAGTGATATCACATTTTTGCGTTCGCGTTTCTTATCATCTGCCCGGCCAAATCTCACAAAAGCAAGCAAACCAGCAAGTCCATGGACTTGCTTGTATTTGCCTAGCCATTAGGGTCACATTAGGCTCTGGGCATGGCTACATCGTGCGAGACTCTGACTGCAGGATATTCCAGGGTCTTGGTATTCAATATTCGGCGCTGTGAGTTTTGTAAGCTTCCCAGCTCAATTACCTGCTTGGCAACATTCATAAAATTTTGCCAACTGCATATACAGCCCTTAGCATTGTTCACACGACACACACCATGCCTCCCATATGAACTCCGAATCGTTTCGGCCCTGTTTGGTTGAAATCTTACAAGTCTGACCTCTGGCTCTACAAATATATTAACAGCGACCAACCTCGATATTGCGCGCAACTTCTTGAGACGAAGACATACTCCAAGCCTGGGGACCACATTCGAAAAAACTTTCAGCATTGTGTCGACAATTCACACAGTTTTTTCTATGCAAACTATGACCACGTTGACGATCCTGCCGCGTTTCCTCCGTTGCACACATCAACTTCACCAGAACCATCCTTATATGACTCAAATACAAAAAGATTTTCATATCGCGATGTGTGAGCCCCTGTCGCTTACATTCCGACCGACGATGAGTACAATGCTGAGCACAATATTGAGCAGTGCATACACAACCCCTTCCATCCGTTCGAGAGTGAGGAGGAGTACATTTTTGCCGATCTGGACAGATTGAAAGGTGTTTCCGCCAACATTATCGATGACTTCCTGAAGAGCATCTGCGGCCTTAAAGAGTGTCTGGGTGATTCCCTGAAATCGAATTACAACATTCTGCCAGAACATCGATGCGAAGGAGGATGGACCTGGCCATAACTCCTAGAAGAAAGCTACATTGCAGATGTGATGGAATGTGCAGCTTCCGGATGCAATTGAGTTTTGGCACTGTGATCTTCTAGAGTGTGCAAAATGGCTACTCCGGCAGCCAGCATACGAGGAACATCTTATGTACACTCCCAAACAATTCTTTAATAATGTTGGGCACCGTGTTTACCATGCGATGCATACTGGAGACTGGTGGTGGGATATGCATGTAAGCTTCCTTCGTATACCCTATCCAATGCTCTATACCCTTTACATGCTCACAATTGTGTTGACAACATTACCAGTCGGTGAGACATTGGTGCCAATGATATTCAGGTCTGACAGCACCCACCTTACGAACTTCTCTGACGCCAAGAAGGCATGGACAAAATATATGATGATCGGCAAACTATCCGCCGCCGCACGGATGAAGCACACAATGCCCAGTGTGTTGATTGTCACCCTGTTGCCCATTCCTGTCAAGATGCGGCATATCCCCCTCAAAAGAAGAAATTCTCAGTGGGAGCATAACCGAATGGTCACTCAGAACCTGCTGCAGCATGTGTTGCAACCCCTACTCAATTCCGACTCGGACACCCGCACCTTCAATGCCCGATGTTCCGTTGGCAACGTCAGGCATTGTTATACGACACTGGCTGCATGGATGGCCGATTACCCCAAGCACCATTACCTTCACAACATCAAGAATGGTGCATGCTACTGGTGCGAATGTGTAACACCGGGAGCGTCACTCCAGGTTTACCAGTACAAGTAGTATCCTTACTGCTTTCAGGACTTGCTTGCAATCGAAGTTATGAAGATGCGCTCAGGATGTGAAAGTCACTACAAGATGAAGATTCAAGAGAAAGATGTTTGGCTTTCAATGCGTATATGGTTCAGGCTTGTTCTCCTCGTCAAGAAGCTTGCCCTTGTACCCTCGAAGATTCTAGAGGTCTTTATACCTCTATCCTCTCGCTCTAACAATTACTTCTACCTACGCTTTTCTTATGAGCTCCCCTACCTAACCTTCCCTTAGCTCTAATGCCCTTGCTGCCCTTCAGCGCTCTTTCAGACCTTCCGAATCTTTCCGCTCAGATCTCAAACTCAGACAAATAGATCCCATACTGACATCAGTCCTTCGGATTTCTGTGGTCCGGACTTATCGTATCCTTTCAATCTCTTTATTTCTAGATTAATGTTATTTATCGTTTCGATTGTGAGGGGCATATGAGGCTTCGTCAGCTATGCTGCAAAGTCAGGTGCTTGTGTATCCACAGCCTCTCTGCTGTTTTCGGATCATCAATCGCATGAGCTGGCAGGACATCGTCCCAAAAACCACCTTTAACTCTTTATCAGTGGTGTGGTTGGCTACATGACAGCTCATCTGATTTCGTTGGGTGAGAGTGATATTCTGTGTAGTTTCGATGACGTCCAGGGTTGGGGCTTGTACTATCCCGATGCGGCTATCATCGAGTGATCGTAGGTGACCCCGCTCAGATGGCCTTTGGAGATGTGCAGCTTGTGAGGTGTAACAGAATGCCCATTGCAGGAAATAGGTAATCTAAACAGCCGCCGATATGAGTGACACAACCTCCGAGATCATAATATCTATTGTATACTGTCAGATTCAAATACACCCTGGAGCATTGCCGATCTCAAACGCCACAATGTCAATGCAGGTTTCAACATCTTATGCTATCTCGATTGCGTTACAAGTGATCTTCCCAAGCCTGATCTACTCCACACTATGGAAATTCGTATGTTAAATCACCTCCTGACATGGATTCACGAATTTCTCAAGCAGCACAAGGGGCTGGAAAAGTTCAATGATATTTGGCCCTCGGTGCCTGCATACCTTCATATTACGAAGCCCAGATGTGCATATGAGGAGGTCTCGCATAGGAACGTAGGAGAATTCAACACGATTACACAATTCCTTGTGGGTGTCGTACGCAATGATCTGCAGGACCCAAGCCGATCTCAGCACAGTGTTTTTGATCGTGCAGTTGAGTGCTCTCGCTTTCTTATTTAGTTCGATTTCTGTTGGCAGTATGACTGTCACGATTATGAAACGTTTGAGCTCATGAACAATTCTTTACTTCGCTTTCACGATTCAAAGGATATGTATCAACAATTGAAGGCTGGGAAACAACTGGCAGCACAGGGCAAAGAGAATCGTACAGAATTGTGTGCCGAGCTGGATGCCGAGGTGAATTCCGAGGAAAACATGACGAACCTGCCGGCCTTTTACCAGCGCATTCATGACGCCTGGGAACCTATTATCGATGCACAAATGGCCGAATACATTGAACAGGGTAGTGTTTTCAACTTTCGCAAGATATATATCATGCAGGGCTTCCCAGAGCAGATACAATGGTATGGTTCGCTTAAACAGTGGTCGACAGAGATCAGAGAAAGTTCTCACCGGAATCAGATTAAGGACGAATTTAATGCCTCCAACAAGACGGGTGATTACTATACTAAGATAATCAACTGCTACCTTCGGAGTGATGCATTCGCTGTCAGAAAGGCCAATCGCGACACATGGAATCGTAAATGAGGTGGACCACAGATGACTGAAGTGACAGCAGAAGTGACCGCCGAAGTGACCGCCGAAGCACATCGCTTAATGAGGTTCATATCTCCACCGCAGCACAAAGGAAAAGAGGAAGTCAAGGACTGTCAAGGCCTCTTGAACACAATCAGTGACGACATCCTCCAAAATGGTCTGTAGGATGCCATCCGTCGTTTCTTACACTCCAAGCAGGTTAATATCGATTTCGGATGATCTCTTAAGCAGCGCTGCCTCAATTTACCATCGATTGGAGGTAGAATCACGTAATATGCATGACGAGCGCATCATTCAGAAGCTCAGATATACTGAAAATAAACGATGGTAATCTGGGGCAGCCCGCCATGACTCGGTATGGGTTCAAACTTCCCAACGTAATAGGTCTCACAAGGGAATGCAGGGACGCGTACCGTACCGTATGCTTTGTGTATTCAAGCTCTGAGTCATCCATTCGCGCGGAACGAATACCTTTTGGCTAGCATACATTGAACTGACGAAGCCGGCCAACGGTGTAATGCCGGAAAGTGCGTTGCAGCTGGTCAGGGTAGTGAAACCATGTTCCGGAGGTGCATACATAGTTATTAGTGCAGGAAATATTGTGGGTGCGGATCACAGAATTTCAGAAGAGCACATTTCGTCGAAGTCGGAGAATAAAGGATGGATAGTCAATAGTCATAAAGACCTAGCGCCATGAAACGATATTTATTATGTGCTGGAGGACGAGTTGAATACCGTGGTGAAGAGCGTATAAACAATGTTTAGAACAGTAAGGTGTTGGAACTGTAAAGTGTTAGAACTGTAAATAGACAATAAGCCGTGCATAGCATCGTCATTTCAATGCCCAGAGCAGTGTTGCCACCGAGCACCAAGCACTGCTAGTCAGACCTTCAAGTTGCTTGCGTCCAGCCAAGACATGGACCGAAGCAAAGTTATGGGTTAATATGCCGTACATAGCATCGTCATTAGAATGCCCAGCACAGTGTTGCCACCGAGCACCGAGCACCATTCAATTCACTGGCCAGATAAAAGAACACAGTATATTCAGCGCCCCAAGGCGCTGTGCAGAGTGACATGTGACTGAGTGAATACCTAGTGACAGGAGTTGTTTTTGCAGTGCCTCACATCGTATCGTCGCAAACATATGTGTTACTCTGCCTTCCGACATTGCAGGCACTCCTGGCGCATTACCGATGTCCAGTCGTGACTATTACGCCTGGGCGCAGGGATTTTTTCTTGAAGACTGGGAATAGTATTATCAATGCAGGAATGTTCGAATACATTGATGAGGGTAGTGATTTCAATATGGCGGAGATAAATCTCATGCAAGAGTTCTGAGACCAAATACAAGAGTAGAGTTTGCTTAAACCATTTTTGATGGAGAACGGAAACAGTTCTTACTGGAAGCAGATTAAGTACAGGTTTAATGCCTCCAATGAGACCGGTGATTACTATAATCAGATAATCAATTACTACTTTCGGAGTGATGCATTGGCTGTCAGAAGGCCAATCGCAACAGATATTATCGTAAACGAGCTGCTACCCAAAAGACGCAATTGACAGCTAAGTGATAGCCGAATCAACCACTCCCAGTAGACGTCGTTTATTAAGGTTTATATGTCTGTCGTAGCCTACTGGGAAAGAGATGGTCCCGAACGTTCAAGGCCTTTTGAAAACAATCAATGGCAACGTCGCCCAAAATGGTTTATACAATGCCACCTGTCATATCTTATAAGCCAAGCAGGTTAATATCGATTCCTATGATCTTTTAATCTGTGCTGCTGCAATTTACCCCAGATTTTAGGTAGAACAACGCAAGAAGCATGACGACCGTAACTTTCAGAAGCTCAGATGTATCAGAACCAAAGGTTGATATTCTGCGGCTTCCTGCCATAACAGGGCAAGTTTTTAAACTTCGCAATGTAAGGAGGGGCACGAGCGGTCCCACAAGGCACCACTGTGATGCCGATAGTACTATATGCTTTGTCTATTCAATCTGTGAGTCATCCTTCCACGCTGCGAAAATACCTTTTGGCTGGCATACGTTGAAGTGATGACGCATGCCAATGCCCGAATTCCGGAAAGTACATCTCAGCTAGTCAGGGTTGTGAAACCGTTTTCGTGAGCCGCATATGCATGTATCTGTGTAGGAAATACTGTAGGTGCAGCACAATTAATTCCAGAGGAGCCCATTTCGTTGAAGTTGGAGAATAAAGAATAGATAGTCAATAGTCATATAGACCTACCAACTTGGAACAATGTTCATTATATGCTGGAGGACAGGTTATACAGCGGTGAAGTGGGTATAACACGTGTTTATAACAGCAAACATACTTAAAATACATTAGTCCTTCAAGTGTCTTGCTGCTAGCCAAGACCTGGACGCAGGCAAAGTGGTTCTCCATTAAAAGAGACCCTATGGCGTTATATGCCGCAAAGAGCATTGACATTAAATGCCAAAGCAGTGTTGCCACCCAGCACCAAGGACCATCCTTCAAGTTGCTTGCGCCCAGCCAGGACATGGACGCAAGCAAAGTGATTGTCCCTGGAAAATGGCCTTATGGTGTAATATGAGGTACATAGCATCATTATGACAATGCCCACTGCTTTGTTGCCGCCGAGCACCAAGCACCATGCAATTGCACCATCCAGACATTGAACACGGTATATATTAAGCGACCAAAGATGCTGTACAAAGTGATATGCAACTGTGGGAATACCGTGCACCAGGGGTCATTTTTGCAGTGCCTCACATTATATCGTCTCGGAATTACACCTTACCCGGCCAACTGATGTACCAGGGGCTACTGGCGCACGACCCATATCCCAGTGTGACCAATATGCCCATGCGCAGGAATGTTTTCCCAAATTATATTTGAGCCGGAAATATTGCCTGCTGTGTGAATTTGTTCAGGTGATGATACCAATCTTCTGATGGGCCTGACAGCGAATGTGACTTAAAACATGATGCTGATGTTATTCTGGGAGTGGAGAATGATATGGATCTACTGTACGGCGTTGATTTAGACAGCGATGTGGATCTTGAAAGAACCATTGCAATGAAGAGGAGAAAGATGAGAATCAGGAGGATGAAGATGCGGATGAGGAAGATGAGGAGGGGGCGTATTAGCATACGGAGGAGGATGAGGTTGGGTATAATGGAAAAAAACCTCGGACAATAGGTCAGGGATAGATTGTAAATACTTCGGCTGCTGATGTAGATACCATGTTGACTATTAGCCAATTGTGCTCCCTGAGCAAGACCAAGAGATGAGCGATCATGCCCTACAGCAACAACCTCCGGCTCCTACACCACGACCAGAAACGATACTGCCTTGCTCACGACCTGGAACTCTGGAGACTCATGACTCTGTGTGCTGGAGTCATTGGGGCTTGTGACGCCGCAAAATTCTCGCCCTGCAGTGCCCACTATGTGAGAAGCTGAGGCAGCCAGAATCACCTCTGATGTCGATGTGGATCAGCAGCTGCTCAGGGAGTCGCCAGGTGGGGTCAGTCTCCCTGATGAGCCTGTCCCCGATGTGCCTGTCCCCGATGTGCCTCTCCCTAGGTGCACCTGAACAGCTTGTGAAGCAAGGAGTGAACCAGTCTGCGCATTGCAGAGGAGGCGATTTTTGTTACGTTCGGACTATGGTCGGGTTCTTGTGTGGTGATGTTTCTTTGCTTTGATATA
This sequence comes from Wilcoxina mikolae CBS 423.85, assembly GCA_014904905.1. Classification (NCBI taxonomy): domain Eukaryota; kingdom Fungi; phylum Ascomycota; class Pezizomycetes; order Pezizales; family Pyronemataceae; genus Wilcoxina; species Wilcoxina mikolae. The sequence continues at coordinate 7,770 of MU122583.1, read as the reverse complement.
TTCATCTCAGGCACAGATTGAAGTACACATTGAGGTGTTTTATTTGCTTAAGGTTTTTTTGTTTTCCGTATTGTTTGGGTTAGGGGTTGGATTGTGATCCTCTTCCAATCTCTTTATCTCAGGCATTGATTATTACACCCGTCGGGATGTTTCTAGATTACTCAGGGAGTCAGGGTTCATTTTGTTTACAGGTTTTGTGTTGCTTTTATTTAATTCATTATATTATGAGACATGGGCCATGCAGCATTTTTGCAACATTTCACCATGTACTGGTGTTGAGGCTTGAAATTCTACCAAGTTAGCTGAAGGTATCGTGATCTTACACCCACCAGACTCCTCAGGACTGGCACCGACATTCACCCCTTTCTATATAGTATACTCCAAACCTCATGTGTCGTCGACAATGTCAGAGAAAACTCCATTCTGTTTCCCTGGATTTTAATGCTGAAAGAAGTTCACCTGACACAGCTGGGGACTTAAACATATCAAAATACACAATCATGAACACCTTCAATTTCCATGTCAAAAGACTCCGACTGTTTGCAACATGGCCTGAAGCGTTGAACTCACTCCCCGTCGTGAAATTAACTCTAACAATTATGCAATAGAATCCTTGGACGTATTTCCATACCGCAGACTCACATTGTCAACCACCCCCAACTCTCATGTCACAGATGGAAACATTTCCCGATGACGGTGCTATACTGAACGATTACCTTGCTGAATGATGGGAGCGTGACTCCCCGGATTACCTTCAGATGAACCTCCAAAACAATCAATACTACCCGTTTGTGATGTGTGAAGAGTATAAATAAATACAGTCTGGGATCCACAAGCAGGGGATAAAGATGAACTATGACAATGTGCAGATGGAAGAACACACTGCTCAGCATTTCCCAAGCTGTACAAATCAAAATGTCCTCGTGAAGCATATGGCTAGCATAACAGATGTTAAATCTCTCGGGGAGTGGGAACTTCACACTCACAAGGATATGAAATGGAATGACAATCACCAACTGCCTATCAAATAGGGGAGTCGAGAATCGAAACATCATCGAAAGCTTGACATGAGTGATGTTGTAGCCAGCTTACTCCGAGCAACCCATTTACGCCCCTCAGCTTAGCTTCGACAGAAATCCACATGTGAAATAAGTCTATATCATAATGCACACGCAGGCAGCGTAATGGCGGAGAGATACAGAGGTAACAAGAGATTTCTGAGGGTAATAATGTGCTCACCAACGTTAAGTCAACGATCAGAGTAATGAGGGCCACGGTTACTTTAGTCTGCATGTTTGACTGAACACATCTCTCAGATTTTGCCTGTAACATGAAACAGTATCCTGTATATATGACATTTGGCAATCTATTTTCGAAGATTCGCAAGATGCCCTCAATGGACTCGGTCATAGTGGTCACCCACATGCTGATTCCGATCAAGAACTAAATATTTTGCAGAAACAACTCGATATCAATTGGCAAACAAATTGAGAGGTGCTGAAACAGGTACACCGGCAGGTATCCAATCCTCTAACCTTGAAACAAAATCCCCAAGCCGAGAGTGGGTATTACAATGTTTTCCATACCAATGCTGACTTCAGGTGTTGAAAACTGGTTTTAGCTGTATGGCTTGCGGTGTGCCCTGAGTATACTCATCAGATCAGAAAGTAACGGGTCATGTGCTTACCCCTAACCCATAATGGGTGGCTTAGATTTCGTGTGGTTTCCATGCTCATCGGTCGCCATTTATCGCTCACTTACCCCTATATTCACCAGCTACCAATAATGCTACAAAGAGGAAACTGATACCTATGCATTCTGCTTAACCTCCTAGCGTAAATAAGAAGCGAAGAGGTAGGAATGACTTTTGTTGGTAGAGAATTACGGCTAATTGACTCGCTTTGCCAGGTCCTCAGATTACACCCCACCGTCGACCTGTCACCGTTGCACTGCATCATGCCTGCGTGATCCCTGGAATCCAGCCAATATCTTTCAGGAAGATTGGACACGTGGTAGGGGTGGCTGCCTCCGCATGTGGGGATATCTTCAGGCATGCTCTGAAGAATGCTACCGCCAAGCAGCTGCAGACTTTGTCCAGTGTCAGTGAGGGCAGAACTTGTTAGGAAGGGACCGGTAGGAGTAGTGGTGAAGGAGAACATGATTTGCAGGCTGGACTCGGAGATCAGAACTCTGCCGAGCAATTTTTAGCTTCTATCGATACAGAACTGAGTGCACTTCAAGAATTACCGCCTTCTGACCAACCGCGAGAGCAGCTAGGACTCGAGCCCTGTGAACCAGATAAAGTTCCGCTGTGTCATTGATTTCTCGTGAGTGCCTTGATGCTGATGCAACAAGTGGCCGGCATCAGGTTCTAGCGGAAGCTGAGAAAGATCGGTTGATTGCCACTGTTCGACATAGCTGGGCAACACGACATATGTCTTTGATTGAATTGCAGTTGGACACCGGCTTGGGACATGTTAGCAAAGCAACAATTCTGCAGGTACTTACTGCTCGGGGTATTAAGGCCTATGTTGAAGAGTGCAAGTTCATATTGGATAAAAACAATAGGAGAAAGCAGATTGTAAGTTTGATGTCACAGTTGCATTGTCCAAAAAGATCCCGATGACCACAGCTAATCACTATGAACGCTTAGCTGTGGTGCTCACCTCGTCAGCATTGGATATTTGATAAGGATTGGAAGAACTATGCATTCACAGACGAAATGTCAATTGACGTAGGAGGCACGTTTGCTCAATCTTTAGTCTGGAGAGACAAAAATCAATGCAGCGAACCTGATTGTATAGGTGCTAAGAAGAAACAAGGGCCAACGGTTATGTGTTGGGGAATGATAGGATATGGCTGGAAAGGTCCATTCAATGTTTGGGATCCAGAGACACCAGAGGAGTGAGCTGAAGCTGAAATTGAAATTGAAAAATACAACAATGAGGCCATGGCAGAGTGTGAACGTCTCAATTCCGAATGGAAAGCATCAACCGAATGCCCTCTACTGCATACACAGGAGCTTGAAGAGGCAAAGATTCATCGAGATACCGAAAAAAATCGTGCACCATACAGAAACGTCACGCAAAGCTGGCATGGCAAATAGTTTAAAGTTGAAAAGATTACCCGAGGTGATGGCAAAGGTGTGGATGCATGGCGGTATGTCAAGCATGATGCACAGCCATTAATATGGCCAGAATGCTGTCGACAGCTTCAGCACAATCCAAACTTCATTCTCATGGAGGATGGTGCATCTTGCCATACAGCAAACTTTATATCACGTGAGATGGAGAAGCATGGTATACCAAAAACTGGGTGGCCACCCTGTTCACCGGATTTTAATCCAATTGAGCGTATCAGGACAATTCTGAAGGGCAGATTACAAGGGCACCGAACCTCTGAATGCGTCACGACTGTTGCCGAAATGAATGTGGTTTTACAGGATGAGTGGGAAAAGATCAGAGTAGAGGAAATTAATCAAGAGATCGAACAACTTCCAAAAATAATTCAGCACTACCTCTCTGTCAATGGAAGCAATAACTACCATGCATAATGGTGCCTCTATACTCATTGCTTTCAATGTTGGTAACCATATCACACTCTCGCTACTAGATTCTACTTTCTCTGTTCTTTGCATTACCAGTTCTTTAAGTTCCTTTGTTAGCAGTCCTTTCATTATCCAACATTTCATATGCAATACCATTGTCTCTCACTGTGTTTATCTCTGGCTTTTCCACTTTCATTTGATCCAATGCTTGTCTTGTTTGGAATAGAATTGATGTAGATACAGTACGTTTTGTCATGGTCGAACCGGCTCGCTACAGCATAAGCTCCGCTAGGGTTAGGGGTGAACACGTGACCGATTACTTTCTGATCAGACGAGTAGTAACCTGAATGATCTCGATGGAATATCTGTTTTTCATGCAATTGTGCAAAGAACGAACTTGGACATTGTTTTGCTTCTGACAAGCAACCCCTCCAACGAGAGTGCAACCAATATACCCCGCCCAGAAATGCATACACAAAGGCATCGGACTTCGAACACACATTCCACCATGTTCACTGGGGACTCAACGTGTTTCGATATGGTCCCATATCGTGAGCGACTTCCCAAAGCCCAATGTCGTCCATATAATACACATTGGCATGCTTGACCAGCTCCTGAAGTAAATTTTCCACTTCAAGAAAAAGCATGAATGGTTCAAAATGAACAATGCAATCTGGTTATCTGTGCCTGCTTACCCCAACCTCACACCAAACAATAAATGGTATGTGGAAGTTTCTCAATGTAATGGGAAGGAGATGAAAGAAATAAGCTGGTACCTGATTGGAGTGGTCACCCACACTCTACCAGCCGCAAGCTCCGCTCAGCATCCCATATTCACTTGGGCAATTGAGTGCATACCGGCATTGTAGGAATTCTATATGTATGTTCGATACATATCACACAATGATGTACCATTGAGCTACATGCAGAAGGCAATGGGGGGTTGTTACACCTTCAAAGGTGTTTTCTTTTACGGGCGAGCTAGCAAAAAGTTGAAGGCCAATACCAATGCCCTCAGAACGGGACTAGAGAAGAATTGGAAGGTAGACAAGGCAACAAATGCTGGAACTTGGATGCTGCCCAAGAGGCAGCACGAAATGTATGTCAAGCGGGAATATATCAGCCACAAGAAACATCATTCCAACGAGTAAGATGGCATCTTCAACTTTCCAAAGATTCTCTTGATGTCGTATTGAGTTCAACAGATTGCTCAATAAAGAGCCATGCAATAGTATCTTGCTAAAAGAAAAGAAGATGGATATAACATGAACCTCAAAGATCGTCGGAACGCCTACCATCACAATATCTACTACTTGGTGCAAGCAATCACCTTTCAGCGTCGCATTGCCTGCTTATAAATCAGAGAGCTCAATCTCTAAGCCCGTGATCAGTGTAGAGAGAACCCCACGGCTGTCTGCAAAGTTCTATTGTCTGGTCCTGATCTGGCTTCCCCCCTGGACTCCCAGTCATATGAGAAGTCCTAATTCATGATATCCCAAAACCGCTGGGATATGAAACATCCTGACCCTATGATGAATGACTTCAGAGTAAGACATGACAATAGGCAAGACTCAACGCACTGCGTGGTGATATAGAATTGCAGGCCGCATTTTCTCAAGCATAAGAAGCTTAAGAGGCCTAACGAAAGGTATATATGTGATACACAACAGCAAGCAATGTAGCTCTGTATTGCCATGATATCAAGGATTATGTTGAGGATTTGTAAGGTGACCGGATATATCAGATGTGTGGATACACAGGAAGCCAGGGCTGGCACCGAGTGAACTGATGGAATGACTGGGTGTTGTAAAAGTAACGCCCGGGGTGGTGATATTGCACACTGAATGGTCGTCTCCCATGGCAACTGCAATGACAATTCAAAATCAAGCTCCTGCAAGATGGCAGTGCTGTCGTTGACTACTGTTTAGCCTGGGGCTCACCCCAACAACAGCAGCAATCTCGGGTAACTTATATTATGTCTCACAATTTGTACAAGTGAGAACATGACCGGCACCAACTGCTTTGCAAGATTCCAGCCTGGGAAACAGGTTGGTCAGCGGGCACAAAATATCGATGATAGGTACTAGTAGTAAGAGATGAGGCGCACAGAACAAGCGATGGATTGTCAATGGCTACATAGATATGGTTACTTGTAAATGATGTGTATGATAAGTATACAGAGAATTAAATTTGGTGGGCAGGTAAAAGGAATGCTTGGACAGGTTTTCACAGCAACACCTATTGCATTGCCATTCCGATATAAGCACATACCATATCAACCCATTTGGACGTATTGTCACAGCTGGCCATAACGCCAGAGTGTTCATTTCAAATAGGAGACCGACAGAGCGAGAAGAACCAGGGAAACTGCGATTGGAGGGTGATATGCAACCAGATGCGTGGTATTAACGCCAGGTGCAGAGAATGCCGCCAAGTGGGTGTCTCTGACGCCTCTGCCTGAGCCATTTCACCCGTACGGAAAAGATGTTTGCTGATATGATTTGTATGTGCCCAGATTTTTCTCTTACAAGATACGTTTGTACACGATATGACAGATACTGTGTGGCTGTATCCCATATGTACTGACTTCACATGTCAGGATTTGTGGACCCCCACTCAACCTTTGACTTCCTGACAATGCCATCTAGTGGTAAAGTATGAATAGTCGCCATCAGTGTCTGTGATGCTCATCTCTAAAAACCTGAATCTGCTTTTTTGTAAAAGTTCCCTCAGTGCATATATTGGGAAAGACAAAAGTGTTCTTTGCCTGTTCTTTTTCGAATGACTTAAACTGTTTGACTTTCCTTCCCCTTTAGCAGACATGTTATCTTCGTGTTTGTTGTGGTTAGTTAACGTCTCAAGCCTATATGGGCCGAAACATTCATTGAAGTTGAGCAATGATTAGTGAAAATATTTGTTCCTGATTATTGACCTTCAAACACGTCTGGCAAACCCGTCATTGCTGGTTGCGAGCATGGCTCTTGTTCTTCACCTGATGTATAATGTTTATTTTCCCGTAATTGGCCGGTTTTGTAGCCAGTAGTATTTACAGCTTATTGATTGATGGCATGTAGCATTTGGTACTCCCTATAAGATATTATGAAGTCTAAAACCTTAGATGCTGGTACTACTGAGATGTCTGATGCTGATATGGATTCATGAGGTTGACTAATATGAACTCAGAGGCAACAGACATATTGAATTATTCTTCCATGATTTTGTATTACCTACAGGTAGGAGTCATCGGTTCAACATCATTTTTGAATGGATTACAGAAGCCATCCAAAAGGTTGTTGTTTAGTATCTCTGTCCACACTCATTTGTTTTAACAAGCCTCCTTGTATTAACTTTACCAAACATTCAAATACACATGAACCAGTTCATGAAACAATTATGGGCAACACTGGGTAAATGCGTACGTCCGTGTACGGCCTCATATAAGAGTATAAAGGTAGATATGTTGCAAACGACGATAAGTGAATATAGTAGAGTAATATTTAGGTAAGGTTATTGATGGTGTGCAAGAGCATTCGCACAAGCTGACTATATACTGCACGGATATGCTGTTACCCTGCCATAGGCTGGCCTCCATTTCATCATACCCCTCTATATCTGCAGACCTCCTGGGCTGCATAGCCGTACAGGAAGAGAAGCAGAAGAAGAAAGAATCCAAGGTCGTACACCCTTGTACAGCCTCTCAAATCCCACAACTGATCGGAACCGCTCGAAGGGTGACCTTTCAGTGTATCTTGGGCACAGAGAAAGGGACATCCAGTGGTAGGTGGTAGAACCCGTACCGATACCATTTGTACCGTGCCGAGATCCAATAAGAAAAGAAAAGAAGGAAGGAAATATCCCATTGACCTCTGTATCCTCCAGATCTCAATATCATCAATGTCTCTCGTGGCTCGGCAGCACCAAGCTCCATGTCAATATCCAAGCCCTCGGTATACCATTGCTTTCTTCGTGCAGGCTCGGAGGTGTGAATCACCGTCACGTTGGAAGTTGTTGACCGATTCGAAGGTCTCGTCACGTATCAATCATATGTGATTCGCCAATTATCTGTCTCGTGTAGTGTTGGCAACGAACCGCCCGAGGTTCGTACAATTGACGAACCGATTTGGTCCGCGCGAACCGGATCCTTGCCAAGCCTTTCGCCTCAAACCCTACCATTTCGACCTACAACTGCGAACAAAAATAAGTAAGCGAGTTCTTGTCCGATC
>MU122582.1:10823-23304 GCA_014904905.1 Wilcoxina mikolae CBS 423.85 | reverse complement strand
GGGGGGTCTGTCTTTGCGCATGCTGATGCAATTGCTGACCATAATGTGGGCTTTGGGGAAGTCCCTTCTGGGACTGCTGGTGTTAGTAGGTCTGGAGGTGCTGGTGGTGCATCTTTCTGTGAGGCTTGAATTTGTACAAGATATTCAACTCGTTGTCCAAGAGTGGCGATGGTGTTGAGGGCAATTTCATGTTTGGTTTCAATTGAGGCCAAGCGAGTTGCCAATTTTCGGTTTTGGGTGGTAAGACGTTTGTTGATTCTAAGAATATCCTTGTGAAGTGGTTCAAGGATAGCTTTGAATACCTTATGGATTCGGTCTTCGTCTTCGTCACTTGGATCCAATATGTTGGTAACAGGGTTTTGATTGTCTTCATCTTCTGCATCATCATCATTGTCAGAGCTTTGGTCATCAATCTCGTTATTCTCTGGGGCATCTCCAAGATTCAGATCTGCATTTCCAGAGTTTCCGATATTGAAGTTGTCTGGGTTGGTTGGTTGTTGAGGTGGGGATGATGGTTGGGGTGGTCCAGAGGTTGCTCTGTTATGAGCTGAACCGATGGTCCTACAAGTGCTGGAGCGTGCACGAGAAATATTAAGCTGTGGATATGGTGAGGTCGACTGCAGTCTGCGTGATCTACCGTGTTTGCCCTTCCGTCCTGTTTTAGATATGTAGCCCGTATGGACTGAACTTGATACAGCTGGGGCATCCATTGCGGAGAGTGGATCTGAACTTGGATTTGGGTAGAGATGCATTCCATATGTACTGGAAGCACCAGGTGGGGGTGGTGGTGGTATAGGGTCTGACATGATTGTCTTGTCAGAGCTCACTGTATTCTATATATATTACAGTTATTGTAATTTTCTAAGTATTTTGAAATTGGTAACATCCGGCGTGTGAATGTTGTTATATGTGGCCTCGGTACCACCTGTACCCAGAGGGGGTTAGAGCTTCACCTCCTTTGTCCTAGCAAGGTGTTGGGGCCTTGTACTAGAGCCTTTGCTTCCTCACAGCAGATACAGAGACACCCGTAGCGACAAGAGAACCTCTAAGAGGCCTGCTACGTGATGGGGCTGTAAAACCACTGCAAGAAAGGAAGTGCAACTTAACTCTGGAGGATCCACCCAAAGACTCTGGGGGTCAATGGCAGTAAAGTAGCCGGACGTCGTCGCCTACACCCTGGTAGGTCTGCTGGGCCCCAGTGGCCAATAGGTTCCAAAGAAGGGTATGTAAAAAGTGCGAAATTTTGAAAATCGAGTGTTGCCAACTCAATTCTTGTCCGATGAAGCTGAAACTTCGGCAGGATAGACCAGGAAGTGTGTCGAGACTGCGATATCAAGGGCGTTCCGAACGGATGAGAACCCATAGAGAAACGATGGGATTCGGAATTGTGTTTCTGGCTTCGAGATATTTTGGCCCAGACAGTCTCGGGCTTGTAGGGAGGTATAGAAGGTTCATACTAAGGGCTTTCAGGGCCGCTGAATCGATTGCCATTTTCCGTTTGTGAATCGGAGTTGATTCCGATGAGATAGAAGGGGGGAAGGTATGAAAGAGTGACTTTTCGATGAATTTTTTGGACTATTGCAAATCTCAAGTTATTGGGCTGAAAATGCAGCGTGGGCCTCGTTTATATGTAAACTCAATGCTCCTAAAGTATACATTCAATCAGAAAAGAATTGGTTGTTGAATTATCGGTGGGGACTCTTTTGCAGGGGGGGGAAAAAGAGGGGTAAGGGGCACAGTTTTCCACCCAACAACAATAGAGGTCCTGTGAAACAGATGCCCTATCGTAGGGGGGGTAATCAGGGGTAAGGAATCGATTCGCAGTGTCCGTTTGTCAATAGCTATTGTGGTTGTTGACTTATTTTCGAAAAACGTTTTTGTTGTCGTGGTTGTCGCTTTTCATGGTCTGACAATCACACCTGAAAACTCCGACATGCTACCATAAGATTATGGCGATTACACTCCTGGACTTTGACAAGCGACCGTACAGTCTGACATGATCATGGCCATCATACCCGCGGACTCTGACAAGCAACAGTGTGGTCTGACAGGATCATGGCCACCGACATGAGACCTTGGGTACCTGAGGCGTAACAAAACCAGACTCTTTGGATATCGCACCTAGATATGCATCGTGCATCAGAAATAAGGTTGAAATATTTCCGCAAGTTACCGTGTATTATGGGTATGTTACCGGTGTGTTATCCGAGTTATATATAATGGGCTTGGGCATATTTGCATTTTCCGTCATTATAGCTGTGGCCGGAGATTGCGGTAAGTTATATGGCATACGGTAAGTTACGGGTAACGAGTTACCAATTTCCAGATGTACAGCCCATACAGGCTACATATATAAATTAGGACGGAAGGGCAAACACGATAGTTCACCCAGACTGCAGTTGATCTTACCATACCCACAGCTCAATATTTCTCATGCACGCTTCAGCACTCCTAGATCTATCATTTCAGCTCATAACCGAGCAACCTCTGGGCCACCCCAACTATCATCCCCACCTCAACAACCAACCAACCTGGACAACTTGAATATCGGAAACTCTGGACATTCAGATCTGAATCTTGGAGATGCCCCGGAGAATAACGAGATTCATGACCAAAGCTCTGACGATGATGATGATTCCGAAGATGAAGACTATCAAAACCCTGTTACCAGTCTATTGGATCACAATGACGACGACGAAGACCCAATCCATAAGGTATTCAAAGCTATCCTTGAACCACTTCACAAGAATATCCTTAAAATCAATATACGTCTTACCACTCAGAACTGAACATTGACAACTCGCTTGGCCTCATTTGAAACCAAACATGAAATTGCACTCAATACTATCGCCACCCTTGGACAACGAGTTGAATATCTTGTACAAATTCAAGCCTCACAGAAAGATGCACTGCCAGCACCTCCAGACCTACTAACACCAGCAGTCCCAGAAGGGACTTCCCCAAAGCCCACATTATGGTCAGCAATTGCATCAGCATGCACACAAACAGACCCCCTGAAAGACAAGAATAGACGTACCCTCAACCCCCAGCCCCTCAACAAAAAACAACGCACACTGGTAATTGCCCAACACAGTTATCAACCAGTCACTGTCGAACTTACCCAACTTAAACTTGCAATCAACGCCCACCTCCGCACGTGCCAGGCTAACCCCTTGGCCAACATGGGCCATGTATTCGCAAACAACAAATACAACCTGGTCCTCCTTACTGCTGATGCATACCCTGTTGAATTGGTACTAGCTCACAAAGCTGCTATTGAGGAAACAGTTCGCTCAGTTGATATAAATACCCAGAGTCTCAAAAAACAAGAAATCTGGATCCGAATGATGGATCATTCCATCGACATTAATATGTTTCCCGAGTGTGAAATGGGAATGCAATTGTTGAAAGAAGATATTGAGATGAACAACAATCATATCAAGCTTACAACCCTACCATGATATCTGACTAAACCAAAGATACGACCTCATAAAAAAGCAACCACAATGGTTATTGCAGTCCTAACTGAACAGGAAGCAAAGCTTATAGAAGACCATGGAGTTCAAGTAGACGGAAAAACATGCAAGGCAGAACGATATGTGGTATCCCGACCAACTGATCAATGTACTAATTGTCAACAATTTGGCCATTCCTACCTCGGATGCAAACAACCTGCCATATGTAATATATGTGCCAAACCTCATACTACCAATTCCCACTCGTGTGGATCATGTCCCAGCAAAGGGAAACAATGCGACCATGATATTCTCAAATGTTCCAACTTCAAGGGAAGTCATCGAGCCAACCATTCCAAATGCCCAACAATCACCGCCCTCTCTGCCGAAGTACGAGCCAAGTTTATGAAAGACCACCTGGCTCCCATCCATGTCTAAACAACCTTCTTATTCACCAAATGTTACCGGAATACTTATCAGTAAAGTATGGCTGCCTACTCCTTAGAAATCGTATGTATCCTGAAAATACTCTTCGGAGTCGTCAAAATCCGATTGAACTTTGTGATCCTCAATTGGTAGGTTCTGATATTCAGAGGGGAGTTCACGGGTGTAAAACCAGTCAAAATACTCGTACTCAATGTCTTACATCTGAATAAAGATACTCGCAATACGGAAGTCTTATGGAGTAATAGCTCATTCATAAAGGGCGTGAGCATAAAAAACAATAGAATCAAGGTCTCGGAAATTTATAAAGTATATTGGTAGGAAATATTCTTGAAGTAGAAAACAACAATAATATTTTAGTGTCTTGTCTGCTGGTGTGTTCTGACTGTGGATTGCTGCAAGAGCTTGCTGTTTTACTTTGCGGGTGCAAAGGTGTTTCTTGAATAGAACGAGTTACTCGTATACTCTCTATAACTTCGGTGTTTGTACTAAGATAGCTATGGCCTCCGATCGTTAGGCTGGTTACTCAATCTTGGTACCTTGCGCATCTTTTCCGTTTGACATTCGGCACTTTCTAAAGTGAGAGGCATTCCTATAGGTTATCCTCATGCCGCCAGGTTTTGCCACGTAGCAACTAAGCCCGTTTGCTTTTCTTCTGGTTTGTATGCTTACGCAGAAAACAGGTTTCGGCAATTTACTTGGAATTCTTAAAGCTGCACAAACATGCTTTCAGATATGTCAATGTAATAACCTCACCAAAAGATACATATGGATCTTCACAGACAATCAAGCTGCCATACAACGTCTCAATACTTTCAAACCAGGCCCTGGATAGTTCACTTCCCTGGCACTCTCCAATATCTCCAACAACCTCCATGCACTCAAGACTACGATCACAGTACAATGGGTTCCTGGCCATACAGATGTACCTGGAAACGAACTTGCCGACAAGTTGGCAAAACAGGCCACTCTCGAAAAACTACCTACCTACTATCATACCTCCTTATCCTACCTTAAGAGGGTAACCTGAGCAGCTAATAAGCAGGAATGGGGTGAGTGGTGGATACGATACCCAGCAAAGGGAAAGAACTACATTGGAACATTCCGTACCAAACCAGACCAGATCTTCACCAGTGGTAACAGCCAGTTTACCTCAACTGCCACACAATTACGAACAGGCCATGGTTACTTCCACAGTTACCTATACAAAATACCAACAAACTCTGTTGACTCTCCACACTGCTCATGTTGCTATGGAGGTCCTCAGTCACCAGAACATCATCTTTTGAGATGCCCCTTATACCAATGCGAAAGACAAAGAATGTGGAAAGACATTGGAGTGGTTCACCCTCGATATCTCTGGAAGTATCTTCTATATACCGACAAAGCAATGCAACCTTTGAAACATATTCTGCACGACATATATATAGCAATACGAAGGTGGTACTTGGGCCAATTCCAGGATGATGAATACCTTGGGCAGGGTAACAATCAGATTGTGGGTCAGGGAACTGTCAACAATGATGTGGAGGAACATCAGAGTGAGTGTGGAGAGGACAATGAGAGGCAGAAGGAAGAATCGGAAGGGGAAGGGGTGGGGGGATAGTATGAACGAAGGAGTAAGGGGAAGGGTGGAGGAGGGTAAACTCCAGGGGGAGATCCCGCATGATATCTAGGACCAGGCCAAACGAAACTGAAAAATTTCTCACTATTGTACTAAGTGTGTTACAGACCACTATGATTGTTTTTGAAAATTTCTTTGTAACTAGAGCAGGGGTGACAGGAGGCTGCCGAGCGGTACTACCTAGCCAGGGATTTTTCGTTTTTCCTTTGTTCGGTTTCATTTGTTATGCTTGTTCATGGTTATTTGTTTGTACTTCACTGACCATAGCCTGCGGGCTGCATGCTGAATAATGAATAAATAAATAAATAAATAAATAAATAAATAGGTTTCGGCAATGACCGCTGAAGCGTTCATCGAAGTATCACTTCCTCTTAGATCTCTCCACTCAATGTTAAATCGGATAGTAGGTTGCAGGGATATGATTACCCTCAAAGACTTGCATCAGCGACTAGCCGCTGCTATGCTACGTATCGCACCTTCCATCTCGCTGGGTTTTACTCCCATTACAGGGCTGCAGCTTATGTCGGACCAGACCTCCTGCAATCTGCCGTTACTCAGGAAGTAGACCCACAAACAAGCTCTCAACAGATAGATTTAACTATCGGGGTGCAGTTAACATATGGAGTCCCTAGACTGTATAGTTATCCCCATAGTAAAGTCCCACTTCTCGAGCTCTGACGTGTGTCTGCCAGAAAGTGTAGAGGTACACCCCGCTCTAGCCGGCTGTCCCATATTGCTGATAGGGTAAAGTAGTTCTGGTCGAAACTATCATGCACGGCTGACCCGAGAGTCCCCGCAATAGTGTGATAGTACGTTTGCAACTCATGATGTCTCTAACTATCGGGGGCCTAGGCATATAGTAGCATACCACCCTAAGTGTTCGAGACTGATGCTCTCGCCAGCTGAGTGCCACGACTATCGCTGTTCGATCGAGAAGGTACACGGCCCACGCGCGGATCAATCATTCCGCTTTGCCCAGGCTCAATATTGGATAGGCTCGTATGTCGCATAAGACTTCATCGCTTAGAGGATGGGATAGCTGCGGGTGTGATATTGACCAGCCATAGTGACAGGTAGCCAAATTCAGATTGGCATGGACATCTTCTGTACCTCGTATACCTGCTAAGGGAAAACCCCTAACACCAACACAAATTGGAATCATTTAACATAATTGCAACCGTTCCTCCTTAGTTATCAATACGCTTCTTGACTTTGCAGTTGGAATGGCCGACCTTCTTTTAATCCAAGAACCTGTATTCAACCCAGACAATACATTCATTACAACACCCACAGGATTTGAGCTTCTGATACCACCTAAAAACTTAAGAAAACACAATAGGACAATTGCCTATGTGGCCAAAAACAACCCCTATATCAAATGCTCCCCACGAACCGACATCAGACAGGATCCTGATATTCAAGTCCTTGAAATATCAACTCCCTCAATTTGACCGATCACAGTCTTCAATATTCATTATGAACATGAATGATCCTTCAACCTCTACACCATCCCAAGAAGCTTCCCCAATATCCCATTGCCAGAATGATACATTGTTGCCAGTGATATGAATGCTCATCATTCATGGTGGAATTCACAAACAAAAACACCCAAACACGTGGGTGAAATTGTTCAGATCATGGAAATGAACAACTTTTCCCTCCTCAATGAACTGGACACCCCAACGTACTACTACCGAACTGGCAAGGGAACCTCTATTATCGACCTTGCCTTCACATCACAGGCTATCCATGACTCAGTTATAAACTGAGCAGTGGATGACAATGCTTCAACCAAATCAGACCATGCAACAATTCGATTCGATACTATGGCAGAATCTGAACTAGTTACCACCGACTCCAATACCATACGATACAACTGGAATAAAACAGATTGGGACATATTTTCCAATACCCTCAATACATTCCTTCATGCCTCACGAATGGTTTGGCAATACCTACACGAACAGCTGTCTGAATCAAACATTGACAAATCTGCCGGATTACTATGAGACATGATTCTTGATGCAGTAAGGGCATCTGCCCCTGTCCTCCAATTTACAACACGTTCAAAAAGCTGGTAGATACTCCAATTCAAAATCTCCCGAACAAATATGAATTGAGCCCTGAAGCAGTAGAAGAAAATTCGCCTCGACAGCGATAATACCAAGTTCAAACCTGTTTGCAACCAATACTTCGGAGATAGCCGCACCTCCAAAACATCAATGTGGATTGAATTTTTAGCAAATGCACAAGGCACTGAAATATTTACTGCTCTCCGTTACACCAAACCAAGGAAAATTCAGAGAACACCACCCCTGTCATTCTCTAACATAACAGCTGTTACTTTTGAAGAAAAGGCAGCTCTTTTCTGATATACATTATTCCCTCCCCCACCAGTCGCACCCCCTCCGACTGATATCACCAATCAACAAACACTGCCAGGGGTTACATTTACCCCCACTGAAATCAAAGAAGCTATTTTTACCTCTGCACCATGTAAAGCCCCCGGACCTGATGGACTTCCTTTTCACTATCTCCGAAATGCCTACTTAGCATCCGCCAAACAATTTAACAGTCTGTTTGCATTACTTGGAACCACAGGATACCACCCCACCTGCTGGCGACAAGCAACAATGGTGATCATTCTCCAATCTGGAAAACCTGACTATTCAATACCAAAGGCCTACCGACCTGTTGCTCTTCTCATTTATTTATTTATTTATTTATTCATCATACAGCATGCAGCCCGCAGGCTATGGCCAGTGAAGTACAAACAAATAACCATGAACAAGCATAACAAATGAAACCGAACAAAGGAAAAACGAAAAACCCCAGGCCAGATAGCACCGCTCTGCAGCCTCCTGTCAACCCTACTCTAGTTACAAAGAAATATTCAAAAATAATTATAGTGGTCTGTAACACACTTAGTACAATAGTGAGAAATTTGTCAGTTTCGTTCGATCTGGTCCTGCATACCATGCGGGTTCTCCCCCTGGAGTTTACCCTCCTCCACCCTTCCCGTTACTCCTTCGTTCGTACTATCCCCCCATACCTTCCCCTTCCGATTCTTCCTCCTGCCCCTCATCATCTTCTCCACCCTCGCTCTGATGTTCTTCCACATCATCGTTGACAGTTCCCTGACCCACAATCGGAGTATTACCCTGCCCAAGGTATTCATCATCGTGGAATTGACCCAAGTACCACCTTCGTGTTGCTATATGTGTATCGTTCAGAACATTTTTCAAAGGTTTCATTGCTTTGTCGGTATATAGAAGATGCTTCCAGAGATATCGAGGGTGAACCACTCCAATTTCTTTCCGCATTCTTTGTCTTTCGCGTTGATATAAGGGGCATTTCAAAAGAAGATGTTCTGGTGACTGGGGACCTCCATAACGACATGGACAGTGTGGGGAGTCAACAGAATGTGTTGGTATTTTGTATAGTTCACTGCGAAAGTAACCATGGCCTGTTCGTAATTGTGTGACAGTTGAGGTAAACTGGCGGTTGCCACTGGTGAAGATCTGGTCTGGTTTGGTACAGAAAGTTCCAACGTAGTTCTTTCCCTTTGCTGGGTATCGCAGCCACCAATCGCCCCATTCCTGCATGTTAGCTGCTCGGGTTACCCTCTTAAGGTAGGATAAGAATGTATGATAGTAGGTAGGTGGTTTTTCGAGAGTGGCCTGTTTTGCCAACTTGTCGGCAAGTTCATTTCCAGGTACATCTGTATGGCCAGGAACCCATTGTACTGTGATCGTAGTCTTGAGTGCATGGAGGTTGTTAGAGATATTGCAGAGTGCCAGAGAAGTGGACTGTCCAGGGCCGGGTTTGAAAGTATTGAAACGTTGTATGGCAGCTTGATTGTCTGTGAAGATCCATATGTGTTTTTTGGTGAGGTTATTACATTGACATATCTGAAAGCATGTTTTTGCAGCTTTAAGAATTCCAAGTAATTCGGCATGGTAAACTTCTTGTTGATGGCCCATTGGGTAGGTCGCTTCCATGACTTCTTCTCCTGTCATTTCCACAATGGTTCCTGCCCCAATGTTTTCCTTCAACATTGATCCATCCGTATAACAAACAATATTGCGGTTATCTTTTTTCAACATTGCGTATTGTGTTTCGTGGGCTTTGGCTTTCTTTTCTTTTGGAAGGGGACTAATGTGTGTTTTGACTCTGCTATCGATCGATGGTGGGCAGGTGGTGGTAGAATAGGCTTCGATCTCCAAGCTGTTTGAGATCCATGGACTGAGGGTAGATAACGTTTCGATGAGACGTGTTTCAAATTTGCGATTATTTTGTTGCATGCTCTCCCAAGGAATCCAGGGTCCACTTCTGTTACTGGACTCAGGAGATTCATAAAATGGAGGGAATGTCGATGGGCAATGTTGTCGGATTGGGTGCATTTCAGGAAATGTGAGTATTCGAATTGCATATTTTCTTTGCATGTGATTAAGTCGTACAGATACCGGGGGGAGTACAGCTTCGTTGTGCAAGGCTATTGTTGGTGATGTACGGAAGGCTGCAAGTATACATCGAAGAGCCGTATTCTGAACTGTTTCAAACTTCTTTTGATACGTTGCTTGCCCTTTCCACCATACTTCAGCCCCAAAGTCGCAAACAGGTATAACACA
Source organism: Wilcoxina mikolae CBS 423.85 (assembly GCA_014904905.1). Lineage (NCBI taxonomy): Eukaryota > Fungi > Ascomycota > Pezizomycetes > Pezizales > Pyronemataceae > Wilcoxina > Wilcoxina mikolae. The sequence goes on along the minus strand of MU122582.1, from coordinate 13,150 downwards.
TGCATTGTATAGTTGGCGGACTGCACTAGGAGTTAATCCTGATTCTGTATTGGCTAGTGATTTGAGGGCTCCAAGGGCTCTTTTGCCACTTGCAGCCTTCAGCATAACATGGTATTTGAAGTTGATTTTCCTGCCAAACCAAATACCAATCCACCTTACCACGTCCGGACTGATGCCCTTAGTGACAGTGGAGATGGTTGTGCCATTGGATAGGGTAATCCTTTCATCGTCTGTGGTATCGCTGTTTCGTTTGTTGTGGAAATGCATCATCTCTGAATTTAAGTCGTCAAATCGTACAGCATTGTTTGCGGCCCATTTGAAAGCTGTTCGTGCAGCTGCTTCTAGGCAACGTGCATTATAGGCTTTTCATTTGCTTCGAACCACAATGGCAACATCGTCAATGTAGCTTGGAGTCCAGAAGTAGGGGTATTGGATTGTGAGTTCGTAGAAGAGAGGACTGAGATACAGGAGAAAAAGAATTGGTGATGCGGGTGATCCTTGAGGGATCCCTGTTGGGACAGGACTGAGGTCTTCCTTTCTTCCATCAAATGCCAGTGCTGTTGTACAGTTGGATAAGAAGTGTTCTACCCACAATAGAATTGGTATTGGGTAGCCCAGTTGTCGTAGGGTTTGGAGGAGGCGGTCTTTGGATACATTGTCAAATGCGCCGCTTACATCCATAAAGAGGGCAGTGGTGATTTCTTTTGCATGCTTTCCTTGTTCAATTTCATATGTAAGTGCCATGGCGGCATCAATAGCAGAACGTTTTCTTCGTCCCCCTATTTGATCTTTGTGTAGTAGGTTGTGTTTTTCAGCCATATATGCAAGTCGATTTGCTATCAACTTTTCAAGGATCTTCCCAAGGCAATTGAGAAGAGCAACAGGTCGGTAGGCCTTCGGTATTGAATAATCAGGTTTTCCTGGTTTGGGAATAATTACTGTTGTTGCTTGTTGCCAGCAGGTGGGGTGGTTTCCTGTGGTTCCGAGTAATGCAAACAGACTGTTGAATTGTTCGGTGGCTACTAAGTAGGCATTTCGGAGACAGTGAAAGGTAAGTCCATCAGGTCCGGGGGCTTTGCGTGGTGCAGAGGTAAAAATTGCTTCTTTGATTTCGGTGGGAGTAAATGTGACCCATGGCAGAGTTTGTCGATTGGTGACATCAGTCGGGGGAGGTGCAACGGTGGGGGAGGGAACATTGTAGATCGGAAAAGGGCAGCCTTTTCTTCAAAAGTAACAGCTGTTGTGTTGGAGAATGACAGGGGTGGTGTTCTCTGTGTTTTCCTTGGTTTGGTATAACAGAGGGCATTGAATATTTCGGTGCCTTGTGCATTTGCTAAAAATTCAATCCACAATGATTTTTTGGAGGTGCGAATATCTCGGAAGTATTGGTTGCGCACAGCTTTGAACTTGATATGATCACTATCGAGGCGAGTTTTCTTCTACTGCTTCTGGGCTCGGTTCATATTTGTTCAGGATATTCTGAGTTGGGGTGTCCACCAGCGTTTTGAATGCGTTGTAAGTTGGAGGGCAGGGGTAGATGCCTTTACTGCATCGAGAATCATGTCTAGTAGTAGTTCAGCAGATTTATCGAGGTTTGATTCGGTCGGCTGTTCGTGTAGGTATTGCCAGACCATTTGTGAGGCTTGGGAAAGTGTATTGAGAGTTTTGGAAAATATATCCCAATCTGTTTTGTTCCAGTTGTATCGTATCGTGTTGGAGTCGGTGGTAACTAGTTCAGATTCTGCCACAATATCAAATCGAATTGTTGCATGGTCTGAACCAGTTGAAGCATTGTCATCCACTGCCCAGTTTATAACTGAGTCATGGAGAGCCTGTGATGTAAAGGCAAGGTCGATAACAGAGGTTCCCTTACCAGTTCGGTGATAGTATGTTGGGGTGTCCGGTTCATTGAGGAGGCAAAGGTTGTTCCTTCCCATGATCTGAACAATTTCGTCTGCGCGTTTGGGTGTTTTGATTTGTGAATTCCACCATGAATGATGGGCATTCATATCACCGGCAATAATACATCATTCAGGCAATGGGATATTGGTGAAGCTTCTTGGGATGGTGTAGAGGATGGAGGATCTTTCATGTTCATTATAAATATTGAAGACTGTGATCGGTGAAATTGAGGGAGTTGATATGTCAAGTACTTGAATATCTGGATCCTGGCTGATGTCGGTTCGTGGGGAGTATTTGATACAGGGATTGTTTTTGGCCACATAGGCAATGGTCCTATTGTGTTTTCTTAAGTTTTTAGGTGGTATCAGAAGCTCAAATCCTGGGTGTGTTGTAATGAATGTGTTGTCTGGGTTGAATCCAGGTTC
>MU122581.1:0-23268 GCA_014904905.1 Wilcoxina mikolae CBS 423.85 | reverse complement strand
GTAATGGCGGCCGGGTAACCGCACATCCGCCCAGTATATAGTCAGCTCGTGCGAGTGCTCTTGCACGCCATCGATAACCTTACCTATTGAACCCAATCTACTGTGTGCAACCGTATCTACACTCATATCTACACGTACGACGACGTACGCCTTTACACAGTACACAACATTCCACTGATCGAATCCACCTTCGATATATTTCTTTGAGATAATTTTACCCCATTTAAAAACAGAAGGCATTTTGTTTAAGCCATTCTTTGAGAACCTTGCTGGTATGCGAGGGTTAGGAGGTGGCGTGCATAATCTGTGCTGCCAGAAGGGGGTAAATGTACCTAACTTAGATGTAAACTTTCTGCATTACTTCCCCCACTTCCTCCTCCTCCACCCCCTCCTCCTCCACCCTCTCCTCTTCCTCTGCCTCCTCCTCCTCCTGATCCACCACCTCCACCTTCCTCATCGGCGGAGCGTGCGAGTCAATGATCTGTGCCTGATTCTCCGGGTGGGAATTGGTTTCCCTCAGGGTCTGAGGTAAAGGCCTCCCTGACCGTATATCCTTCTCCCTTGGTAACTACTCTGTAACGGTGGCGGGACCGTTCATCACTTGGTATGATATCTCCTTCGAGGTGACCAAATACGGATTTAGCCAGGGATGTAATGCAATTTTTGGTGGTTTCATCCGAGTGCCTTGCAATAAGAGTTTTTGTAAACTCTTGAAACTTCTTCTCCATATCCATTTGAGTCATTCTAATATGTTTTTGTCTCACCTTCTTCTCAGCGTCTGCCTTTGTCTTATGTTCAGTGACTCTTTTGAATACTTTCTTGGCCTTCTTCTGGTGTTGAACAATTCTCTTTGTTTCTTCATTGGCGTTATGTTTGACGCTGCTAAGTTATTCTGCCTAAGTGTGTACTTGGTGTGCAAGCCTCTTAATTGATCTTTCCAGTTTTTCCAACACATTGAAAAGTAAGGTCCAGGCCAATTGACAGCACTGTGTTTGCTACCCAAGAGCCAGGTTTACCTCTTCGTACGCATTGGAAGACTGTGATTGTTTAACAGGGAACGGTGAGCATCACTTGCCGAACACACTTGGAACTGGATGATTATATATTTTTGGTGTTCGCTCTGTTCCCTTTGAACCTTGTCGACACCCGAAGCCACAACATTGTAGATTTCATTCTGCCTACTCACTAAGACTTTGTATCCTGTGACGAACTCAGGTAGCCCAAAATTAATCTTGAAGTTGCTATATCGAGTCTGAGTAATAAACATTTCTATTCGGCCCAATTCGGACTTGACATTATTAATTACTAGGAGTACCCATTCAGGAAAATCATTTTGTGTGATGAGATCATATGGGACTAGTTTCTCCCCCTAATCACCCGCTACTATCTACGCATTTCACTTCGTGACAGTGTCACTGCATACCCCATCGAAGTATCCAATCCATCATCAGTCATTGCTCAAAGTATTGCCTAGATTCATCCTTGAAAGACCCCAGTATAAAAACTCCAAGTTCCCAAGATGGGGACTAAATCAGGATCCCAATCAATATGGAACCTAGCACCAGCTTCCTGTTTTAACTGTCACGAAGATTCATTATCTGGTGTGTGGGGAATTCAAAGGTCTGGGATAATGAAGGTTGTGACAAGGGCGATTAAAATAACAATCTTTAGGTATGCAAGACATTATGGTTTTCGGAGAAGTGCATGAGTAAACGCTTTGTTTCTCGATTGATGAATACTGACAGCTACAACTGGCTGGATGTGATGCTCTTCTCAATCCAATTGACAGTAATAACTTCCGGCATGAAGGTATTTTCTTCCCCAGCTAGTATAAAGGTCGAAATCAGGTTCGTGGTACCAGCACTCTCCCTTGCAAAAGTTGCAGCCAGTATCTGTAATATAAAATCGAATTCAAGAGGGTATAAATTCAAGAAACTTTGACTGCTTGGAGGGTAGGAAGATACATTCAACAGAGGTTTTTCATTGCTAAGAATATATTGTAATACCGGGAGCTTCAATCCAGTTTTTGCAGTACAAATAGTATCCTTACTTCTTTCAGGACTTGCTTGCGATGGAAGTCATGAACATCCTCTGAGGATATGCAAGTCCCTTGGGAAATTCAAGGCACATATGTTTGGCTTTCAGTGCTGATATTGTTAAGGCTTGTTCTCCTCGTCAAGAAGCTTGCCCTTCTACCATTGGAGATTGTAGAGGTCTTTATACTTCTATTCTCTCACTGCAACAATGACTTCCTTCAACTCCTTCCTGAAAAGCTCCTCAACCTAATCATTCCTACGCATCAATCTCCTTCATGCCCTTCAACGCTCTACTGAACCTTCCAAATCTTTCTGCTTAGATATCTATTTCTTGCAATTGAACTCCATATTGTCATCAGTCTGTTTGGGCTCTGTGGTCTCAACGTATCGTGTATTTTCGATCACTTTGCTTCCAGATGAATAGTATCCTTTCGATGGTGAGGGACTTCAGAGACTTCTTCAGCTACACTGCAAACACAGGTACTTTTGTATTTGCTGCCTCTCAGCTCTCTTCACATTCTCGATGGCATGATCTGGTACAGTAACGCTCCAATAACCACCACTACTCCTTTATCTGTGATATGGTTGACTGCATGACAGCCCATCTGATTTAATAGGATGCATGTGATAGTTTATATAGTATCGATGACATCCAGGGATAGTGCTTGTACTATCCCAATACAGCTATCGTCTAAGAATCATTGGTGACCCCTGTCCGATGACCTTTGGTGACATACAATCTGTGCAGTGTAACAGCCCTACCTGATATGTCAAATATTTTCAATGCGGTAATTTCAAGCGAGGAAAAGTGGTAGATGCAGTTCGTGTTAGTCCATTTCCATTGTAGCCCAACGAGCATCTTATTTCACTGTGATCATTCAAATGACTTCATTTACCAGACAAACCAGCTTTCATCACATCTCTGGTCCCAACAGTCAGGTAATGGCTAAAGTAAGTTATAGTCGAAATATTCTGCTAACAGTTCAAGATTCGGAACACTAACCACCGGGTAATGAATCAGAGTCACCAGATGTGCCCATTCGGGCTTACAACTTGGTTTCAGTAATGGTTTTGTTTCAGTCCAGGAATAGTGATGTTGATTGGCAATATGGTCGACATGTGGTTCTGCAAACGTCAGGGGGAGCGGAATTTGTGACAGTGGAGTGGAAAGACCAACCCGGATGCAACAGGACTGGACATGCATTATCATTTAGGGCCTCGGTGGAGGCGTGTTCCGATATTGGCTGTACTCCAAATATTTAAACACATGATCTACTGCCTTTGACGATCTATTGGCGAGGAATCAGGTCGTCGGGGCATACTCCCAAAGACAGGGGGATTGAACAGGTCTGCATGGACAGACCATGGAAGGTATTGCTGAAGTAGGTGTTATTGGCCAAAGGCCCTGCATTGGCGAGCAGAGAGCAGAGGTGGTAGTGGCGGCAGAAGAGTATCAAAAAATGCGGTGCTTGCTGGACTGCTACGGGGTTGCAAACACAAGAAGGGAGTACTGGACGAAGGGAGTACTGGACTGCGAGAGTTCCCATTGAGGGTAACTTGTTAATGACAAGGCCTCCTGGATTACACTACAATGAAATGGCGGTGCCAGTGCAATTGTCCTAGTAAGTGCACTTGGCTTGCAGGCGGACTTGGCCTCGTAAGTGTAGTAGGCACATAACTGCCCTTGGCATCTGACACCGGGTAAGCGCCATTCATATATAGTCACCTCGCAATGTGGTGTTGCACGGTAGCAATTATCTTACTTACTTTCTTACAATAGATATCATCTATATCACCTTTTCCCTTTTGCAACTGTATCTACACATAGCCATCTGTACGAGGACGTACGCTCTTACAAACAAATACTGGCTTATGCCCATTCTTAATATCGTATCAGTATTAGTGTTGGCAACGAAGCAGATCCAATCGTAGCGGATGGAACCCTCCTCGGTTTTATCCGGGTTTGATTCCAGGTTTGATTCGAATCTTGAACCGATTCCCACAAGTGCAAACAATAATAAGCAAGCGAGTTCGGCGAGTTCGGGCTTGATTTGTAGTCCATCTCGTTGCGCGTGCGGATGTATGGAGGATGAACAATTAATCAAGTGGATCAGACAGGAACTCGCTTATTTATTTTCGTTCGACATTGTGGGCCGTATGTTGAGGTTTGAAGCGATTGCCTGAACAAGGATGTGGTTGGTCAATGGTATGAACTTCCTACGGTTCGTTGCCAACACTACTTCGAACTGAAGTTTGCAGACAGAGGGGAAGCGGACAAGGTGAAAAAAAAAAAAAAGGACTTGGCGAAAACACAAACGGCTAAATAAGTTAACAACCACGATACTAATCGACAAGCGGACACTGGCAATCGACTTTTAGCATCGAATAGACCCCGGTGTTGCGCTCTCAGCACCTCTGGACCGCCAGATGGGAGAAGTAGGACGGACAAGTGGCTCGGAGGGCGACACGTCAGAAAAGGCATACATCATCACTGAGGGCATGACCCCGAGCGAGCCTCTGACGCCAAACGAGAATGGCAAATGGTTGAGAAGTAACACACTGGACGCTTGGAGTGCCCCAGGAGACTGGAGTTGCCCAAAGGGAAGATCAATCAGGCAGCAGGGATGTAAAGTGGTGCAGCTGCACTAAGCTGTTGGGACCTTGGTATAAACACTTGAGGCACATGCAGCGTGTGAAGAGGTGCAATGGATCGGCATGAAAGCGTGGTTATAAGAGAGAGAGGGCATGTGGGATGGCCTCCCGGAGGGCAATGTACTGTGGGGCTCGGGCATCACAAACATGGTTACCAAGGTTCTGGCGGAAGCGCCACCAGGCCAAAAGAAAGGTGAGGCCACAACGGACAGGATGCCTCGAAACACGCATATACAGTCATGATAGCCCAACAAAAGCGAGAAACGAAGCAACGACATGCCGAACTTCAACCATAATTGCAGCAGCAGCGAGGGAAGATGACCCTGCTCTCAGCCTCGGCCACAACTCCGACCCCAAACATGGCACCGTTACTAACAGCGACACCAATCGCGGCAAATCGGTCGCAGACAGTCCCACTTCGTATGCAGGGGAAAGTTGCGACCACCTAGGCCATGATGTCTGAGGGAGAAATCAAAAACAGTACAGCCCCAGCCCTAGCCACAACAAATAGTTCCAGCATGGCAGACACCTGCCTGATTCGAAGAAGTGATCAGAGAGTTTCACTGCCCAACAAGATAGACGAAGAAGTCACATATCCAATCAACAGGGCGCTGTTCCGCCAGCAAGCACCGGCCCACATCTGAATTATGAAAGTACAGAGAGATGCCAAGGGTGCAACAACCACATTCACCTACTGGAATGCCACAGGGAAGAAGGTGCTCCTGTACCGAGATGTCATTATCAACACAGCAAGGGCGGTTGACAAAAACATCGTTGAAATGCAGGGTATCAAAGCTTGGAAGAAACTGAACATCCATGCCGTTCCGCTGCTGACATATGTGGGCAGAGGCACCGAATGTGTGCAAAAGATAAGAAAATCAATCCAGGAAGAGACCGCAGGAGTCATGGTACCTGTACAGGTGAGATGCCTATCTAACTCCTGCTCGATCAGGGAGAGACATCAATAAGGGGTGGTTAAGGCATCATTGGTGGTCTTTATTGTGAAGGGTGCGAAAGTATCCAAGTGACAAGTCGATAAAGGGGTCATCACTTCAGGGGAAAGGTACAAGGTCGCACCGTACTCGATTGCGGGGGTGGACAGCCTGTGCGAGCATTACTGCTGGTAGGGCCATGTCGACAGCAAGGGCAGCGGCAGTCAGCCTAGGTGTGGTTAATGCTCAGGGCCGCACAGGGCATGTGAGCATCAGTGCAATGTTCTGGGATGAACTTGGCCGAAAGGTACAGTCTGCAGTCACACGCAAGAGAAAGGTCCGGACCGCAAAGGGACCCATATTGCATTCAGTGGTAGGTGAGCAAAGAAGACCAAAGCGATCAAAGTGGCCCTGCACTGTGGAAGAAGACAACCGGTCGAGTATTGAATCGGAGAAACTACAGGAGCAAACACAGTCTAACTCAGCACCAGGCAGACAATGGATACCACAGGCAACGAATAGGAGCCTCCGGTTGAGGATGTGGAAAGGCCCGGGAAGAAGGAGGTGGACAAGGGAGAAAGGAACATGGCCATGGCCAAGACTGCAGTAGAGGTCGAAATGCGAAATGCCACTTCTGATGTTTCAGCAATTCAGCACAACTGCGCCAGGTCTCATGTGTGGACCATACCTGTGATAGAGACGGGAGTTGAACAGAAAGCATGGGTGATATGTTTGCAAGAACCCCCAGAAGGAAGACCAGTAGGAATTGGTATCAATCACCCGGAGTACGAAATTAGCAATCCAAAGAGATTCTGTATTGCGGTGTACTAGGGGAGCGGCCTTGCAACTGAGTAACAGACAGACTTGAGCAGAGGTGTGAACAACGATATAATCATGATTGGCGTCAAAAGAAGTTGGAAGATTGCAAGAATCATAAATATTGCTAAAAGGATGTCCAGACGGCACAAAAATCAGTGAGAAAGTTAAACGGGAAGGATATATTTTGACTGGAGGGCAGCTAGTTGCTCGCAGGCAACTATAATGCCCATAGTCAGTGTTGGGACTCACACTGCACGAAACGGAGGGACGGCATGAACAGGGAGGAGATTATAGACGCAAAGTAGTTTGAGACAGGAAATGATAGCCGGCCCACTCAATACATTGAGAGGAATCGCTGTAAGAGCGCATGCGTCATAGACTTCTCCCAGCCCAATCGACCAATTGCCTAACGTTGATGATTGATGAGGCGAACCATGCCACAGGTTCCGACCACAAAGAGATAGAATGGGAGATGGACATAGGGAAGCAGTAAAAAGAGGCAGGAATACAAGTCATAGGGTGGAACCTCGAAGTTATTTTGGAGGAGGAGGAGAAGGCAGTGGAGGTATTTTGGAAGGAACGTGTGATGGAGTGAGCCATTCTAGACATCGAAAGTTGAACTGGGGATGAGTTCAAGCTGAACGCATAATTGTGCCAGCAGTCACCGAGCAAAGTTCTGGACTCCATGGGGACCAAAGTAACAATTTGGGCTTGATCAAAAAGATAGTGGAATGGTACGATTAAGGTGCAGATAACCAGACTTGGGAGAGGACAGAGAAGGGAATGACAGTCATAGGGGGCAACTCAGGAGTAAGCAGACCTGTACAAGTCCATTTCGCAGTCTACAAGCCAGATGTGGAACAACTACTTACAGAACCTCTGTGGTAGTGCGATCTGGAGGGCTGCAAAGTTCATCAACCATCGAGCGGGGACAACTGTGGAGGCACAGACTGACAGAGAGGGGAAGGAAGCAAGCTCTATCACCAAATAGGAGGAGATGCTCGGCTGGCAGTCCTTTCCCCTAAACGAAGACAATCAGTGCGAAGAACTACCCCCTGCAGGACAAGCATGAACAGATTATTGACAAAGGAGTAGAACGAGCCCTCTACTCGCAGTGGGTCAGGAAGGCCACAGGCTCAGATAAGTTGTCTTTCGGGGCAATACGAATTTTGGTGATGTCAACCAGAGCGAGAATGGATGGGTTATCCAGGGCAGCCTCACGGACTGCTCAGGACACAGCTGTGTTGAAGAATGTGAGCGCGGTCGTTATCTGAAAGCCAGGAACAGATGATACCACCAAGCTCAATTTGTACCGTACAATCACCCTGCTCGGCTGTATGGGCTTAGGGGTCGAACAAGTAGTTCCTGAGCTGTTGACTGAGGAACCACAAAGGAGAGCACTACTAAGCGAGGGCCAGTTCGGTAGTAGAAAGAGGGGGTCAGCCCTCGACACACGAGATATCATGGCTGACCGGGTACACATTGCATGGAAAGAAGGCAACATTGTGGGCGTCCTCCTGATGCATATTAAAGCGGCATTCCCAAGGGTAGCAAAAGGGAGGCTGATTCAGGCAATTAAGGCCAAGAGGATGGGTGGAGACCTCATATGATGGACTGAAAGCTTTCTTGCAGAAGGTACGCTGCTGATGGTGATCGAGGTGAACGTCATGCAGAGTGATGAAGTGGATGGAGGTGTCCCACATAGATTTCCTGTGTCGCCAATCGTCTTCCCAATTTACACCGCCGGGCTGATGGAATGGGTGCAAGAGAGAGTCCACAGGCAAGAAGCCAAAGGGATCTCTGTCGTAGATAACCTTGGATGGGTGGTAACTGGGAAGGATTGGGAAGGAGGTTTACCAGGTATTTAAGATGCTCGAAGCCTGTGTGGCGGCAAGAATTAAATGGGCCATGAGAAGGGATATCCCGTTCAACACAGCTAAAGCAGAGGCAGCACTCTTAACACGCAGGCTGTGACTTAGGAAGCTCCTCCGGCCGAAACTAAACTCCAGAATCAAGGTAGGAAACGGCATCATTCGATTTAACAAAGGAGTGCCCAGACGGCTTGGAGCCCTGATGAATGCCGACCTCCCATCCAGAGAGGACCACAACCTTTGCCTAAAGAAGACAAGAGCTGCAGAAGCGATACTCGGCATGCTTACCAGAGTACACAGAATTGACCTACAGTAGGTTACAGCTGTCCAAATAGCTTTCATCAAAGCTGTTGCACTGAATGGAAGCAATTTCTGGTGGGACCTGAACGAATTGGGCAGACGAGACGACCTCCAGCTACTCCTAAATAGACAAGCCAGGTCCACCCTTGGTGTGATGCGAACAACACCAAATGGCGCGCCCATGAGCCACTCAGTGCTCACTCCTATGGTGGTAGCCCTCGTCGCTAGACAACAATGGTTCTTATCAAGTCTAGCAAACTTGTGTGAGGGCTCTGAATGAAAGGATCTCTACGACTTCCCCTCGTCTGGGGCACCAATTTGCAGGGTGGCCGAAGCAGAGCACAAGTGTGGTAGGTGAGTAGAGACGTTGTGCTGCCCCAATCCTGGGGAGGAGCCAGCGGTCACGACCATCATACTGAACGACGACATTGTGGCCAAGAGAATGATGACGTGTTAGACAAGAGAAAAAACAGCAAAAGTAGGGTAGGGGGTCTGGATGTGGTGGACCAACAGTTCACAAAGTAATGACTAGAGAGTGGGAGCAGCAGCGGTATGCAAACACAGAGATGGCTCGAAGACCTTCCTCAGCCACCTTGGCACCGGACGAGTGAAGGACTACAATACCGTACTTTGGGTAATCGGAACTACACTGCACGTATCGGTCACAAAACAAGATATGTTGCTGAAACATAGTGTGAAGAAGGTAGCGGTATTCTGCGACTCACAGGCAACCATACAGCCGACGGAGAATGTAGAGCCTGGACAAGGACAACAAGTATCCATATGGATTAACTGCAGCGCAAGGACACTTCGTGAGAGCTGTATCGAAACGGAGATACACTGGGTTGTGAACAAACAAGCATCCGCGGGAACTAGGAAGCAAACCGCCGAGCGAACCTCGCCCGGGAAGGCCGCAGATCAGGGACAGTACGGATCGGGTGCAAATAGAACCAGACGATTCACCAAGGCAAGATTGGCCGGGAAAATACCGTGAGAGGCCGACAAGGTCAGCCAACACTTCGGCTATGGACTCATGAGAAAGGCGGGGAGTAAGAGACCCATCCTTATGACAAGTGTTACATTGATGACTAAAAGGTTCTATTGAATGAAGAGCGGGCATGCACCAGTGGGCACGTACAAAAAATAATTCGGGCACTGTGCAGACGACAGGTACTGGGGGTGCAGAGGCAGAGCAATGAAGGCACGAGAGCATTTATTCCGCCACTGCAGCCGGTGAAAGGACCAGCAGAAAGTACTCAGGAAAGAGGTGGGCAAGGTGATAGGCTGGAAAGCGGGCAGATGCCGACACATGCAGGTCTCTGAGCTGTTTTACACAGATAAGTACGACCAAACAGTCATGGACTTCCTGGCAGCTACTGACGTCGGAAAGTTCCCAGCCATATGAGTGGCGGGAAAACAAACAGTCACGTTGCTTGTGTCCATATCTTGGCGGCATGGCTGGATGCAAGCAACATGATTGTTCGAAGCGCCAGCCGGGTAACGAGCAAGCGGAGGAGTGAGACAAGTGAGATTAGGTACCAGGAACTTTCTTTTCAGTTCATTTCTTTTCGAATCGGTCAATCGAACATGCAATCGATTTGGAGCCCGGCTACAATTTGCCATCTGGGCAGATTTACAATTTATCGCAGTTCGAATTGAAGACATTAAAGGCTTACATCGAGGCAAAACTAGCCAATGGGTTAATTCAGCGGACATCATCTCCGGGGGTGGCACCTATTTTCAATGCCCAAAAGATGCATGGGGGTCTAAGAATGTGAGTCGAATACCGGGCGGTAAATTTTGCGACGGTCAAGAATATGTATCCATGTTTGTTAATCTCGTTGAGGATTGATGGTGGCCCAAGGTCAAGATATTCATGAAGGTGGTCCTCTACGGTACATATTACCTCATCCAGATCAAGAAAGACAATCAAAATAAGGGAGTCTCCTGAACGCGTTTTGGCCAATTTAAATTCCTGGTCATTCCATTCGGCCTGAGAAACAAACCTTCTTCATGTCAGTGTTATATCGGTAATTGTTTATGTCCGGACATTAACCACTTCACTGTATACTATCTGAACGACATTGTGATTTATTTGCAAATGGAAAGGAGCATAGGGAGCATGTACGCCTAGTGCTGCAGAGACATAAGAAGGTCGGCCACAACTGCAAATCTGAGTAGTGACAATTCGGAGTCTCTGAGGTTATCTTGCTGGGGTGTGTTACTACTCCCGACGGAGTTGGAATGCAATCAGACCGAATCTGTACAATCCAGGACTGGCCGACACATAAGTAAGTTAGAGTCTTAGGGATCTGAAAGCGCTTGCTGGGTAAAAGAACGTTTATCCTAGGTTCATCCGGAAATATTGACGGGCGCCCTTCTACTTACAAAACTACAGCAAAACACAGGTTCCCCTGGGAATGCCAAGTGGGAATGACCTCAAGAGGCCGAGTTGGCATTTTGCAAGGTGAAGAAGAGCTTTACCAAACAACCTATCCTCCTGCATTTCGAACGGGCCAAGATAAATGTTCCACAGAAGGATGCAAGCAGTGTTGCGATTGCAGGTATTCTCAAACTGTATGACGGTTTCGGGATTCTCAGGCCTGTCAACCTTTACACCTGGAAATTCTCTCCAGACAAGATGAATTACGATACTCACGACCGAGAGGTATTGGCTATCATGGAGACTCAAAGGTAGTAGCGACATTTCCTTGAGAGCGCAAATAAAAAGTTCTTGATTCAGTGCGAACATAGAATCCTTGAATACTTTAAGATGTCCAGCTCACTCTGTACAAGAAAGGCCAGGTGGTCAAATATTGCTTCGGCTTACAACTTGGTCATCTAGTATCTGAAAGAAACTAAGAAACCCGACAATGGCCCACCAAAATGAGCGGACTACAAGATCAGCTACCAGTGGCGTCACCATCCAATAGGAAACCTAAGCCGAACTAGACTAAGATCTTGTCCCTGCATTCATCACCGCTCAATCTTCCGATGGTTCGTTTGTCGACATCTCTGCGAGGATGGTCTTCCTGCAAGTGGCACTAGAAGGCACAGACACAGCAAGAAAGATGAACCAATGACTGTTGTCGTGGGAGGAGAAACATGGAAAAGGAGAATTTTCGTTCTTGCAGTCAATTCTCTAGAAGGAAAACTGATATGTCCATTACATGGCAACCCTGCATGCGTTTACTTTGGAGCTCAGATTTCTACTGGGTTGGTATCTTATGATTAAGAACTTGTACGTATGAATGTAGATTAACAGCTTCGAAGTATGCGACCAGAACAAGGCACCTCGACAAACAAGACACAGAGGCAATATGCCATTAAAGGTACCATCTCGGCCATGGGATGGTGTTAATATGAACGTGGTCACATACTTACCGGAATTGACTGCTTGAAGCTATACCTGGAACAAAGTTATTATGTATCAACTGACAAAAATGGCAATCTACCTCCCCTGCCTGCAAACATATCGAGTCAGCGGATTTGGCCTTACTAGTTTTGGAAAACCTCATTTGCTAGTGTGGTGTATGTTGAGTCTGGGGAATAATGGAAGAGAGAAGAAGAAGAGAATGAATTGTCTACCGATACAAGAGAAGGAAAAAACAGTGGACATATATACGAAAGACAGAGAAGGAAAATTCCATGCGGACTGCCAAAGCCGGAGCCGAGTATCAGTGCCGAGCCCTCCTCCTCAGTGTGGAGTTACGCGAGGTCAATGGGGGCAGGCGAGGTCAATGGGGGCAGGCGAGGCAGGCGGTGGCAGGCGAAGCAGGTGGGGGGCAGGCGAGACCAATGGGGGCAGCAAGCCACCGGCCTCATGCCCGAGTCCACTAGCATCGAAGACTAAGGAAGCCACCGGGCCAAATCTCTAGTCAACAGTGTATCTGACCAAACCATCACAGACAGAGGAACTCAGTTTACAAGCCCATACTGGACGAGGATATGTTGCAATGCAATTTGAGTACTGACCATCGACTCTCGACAGCCTTCCATCCTCAGACAGATGTGCAGACAGAGCGCCAAAACCAAAAGATTGAACAGTATCGCCAGACCTTCAGCAACTACAAGCAGCACAATTGGGTTGAGCTTTTGCCTCTAGCCGAGTACGCATATAAAAACCCGATACAGACATTTATCACGAATACTGCCTTTTGGGGTAATTACCACTACCACCCGGTGATGCAGTTCTAGGCTCCGAAGAATTCATACGACCTGCAGCGGGAGATACACGCAGACGCCATGGCAGCAGGCTTAGGCGAGACACACCGAATTGTCCGAGAGAACTTTCAGGAAGATCAAGCACGACTGTAAAGGCGTACGTCCTCCTAGGTACAGATATGAGTGTAGATAAATTTCCACCCATGGATTCGACAATGAGGTAGGTTGAGTAGGTACGATTATCGATGGCGTGCAAGAGCACTCGCGCGAGCTGACTATATATTGGGCGGTTACCCAGCCATAGGCCGGCCCCCAAAACATCATCCCCCTCTTTATTTGAAGACCTCCTGGGTTGTATACCCTTACATGAAGAGAAGAAGAAAAAGATCGTACGCCCTGGTACGCCCTCGTAAATTCCGCTACTGATCGGTACTGCTCGAGGGTGACGTTTCGGTGGATCCGGCATATGGGGAAAGTCCGCCTCCAGTGGTAGGTGGAAAAACCTGTGCCGGATAAGTCTTGGCGAAAACAGAAACGGCGAAATAAGTCAACAACCACGATGGTAATCGACAAGAGGACACCGGCAATCAACTTTTAGCATCGAATTGATTCCAGAGCGGCACTCGCAGCACCATTGCACAGCCAGAGGAGGTTGGACACTGAGAATAGAAGAACACACACAGAGCGAGCATGCAACGGACACGATACGACGACCGAGGACCCAGTGACCAAAGACCCAGCAACGATGACCATCCCAAGAGGAGAGACCCTGGCTGGAGGCACAACCAAGAAGCAAGCGACTGAGCAAGATAGGCATATAGAGATGGGACACTTAGGACAGACGAATGACTTGGTAGGTGACACTTCAGCAGAGGCACATGTCATCGCGGAAGGTTCAACCCCAAGTGAGTATCCAATGCCAAACAAGAATAGAAGATGACTGAGAAGTGACACTCTAGAGCCATTGCGCACCCAGTGGGACTGGAGAAGCCGAATGGAAAGAACATTTAGGCGGTAGGTCTGTAAGGTGGCACAGCTGTACCGATCAATCAAACACTTGGTTGAAGCAATGGAGATTCATGCAGAGCCCAACGCAGTGCAGTGGATTGGCATGAGGGAATAATTGGAAGGGAGAAAAAGTAAGTGGGATGCCCCCCATGAGGATGACATACTGTGGGGGACAGGCATTGCCAACAATGTCATGAAGGTACTGGCGGAGACACCACCCGGGATAGAGGAAACTGGAAGCTTCCAAACACACAGACGCAGGCACGGTAGCGCAACAAGAGCGAGAAGTTCAACAGCGGCAAGCCGAAGTTCGACCGTAACCACATCAGCAGTTGAGAAATCTTGCGACGCTGACCCTGATCACTGTGTCGATCTTGTCCCCAACTCCAAGACCAACCCCAACCCCTGCACCGGCGAAGTGAACAAAGCCTACACTGACTCGACAGTGGGCAACAGTCCCACGGAATAACCTGCAACAATCCGCAACTACAAAGACCAGGATGGCTGAGATGGCAACTATGAGCAGCCCATACCCAGTTCCTACAACCATGAATCCCTCGAGCATAGCAGGCAGGCGTCAAATGGTTAGAAGAGGCAAGATATTCCCCCTGCCGAACAAGATGGAACATGAAGTCGCATCTACAATCAACAAAGTATTGTTCTGGCAGCTAGCTACATCCCATGACCAAATCGTGAATATACTGAGAAATTCGAAAGGTGCAATTTCCGCAATCATACACCATAATGCGACAATGGTGATGGCGCTCCGGCACGGAGATGTTATCATCAACTTGGCAAGGTCAGTGGCCACAGGGTTCATTGATGTTGAGGGGAATGAATTGTGGGAGAGACTGAAGATCCATGCTGTTCTGCAGGTGAGATAGGTGCGCAGAGGCACCAAAGGCCAAAAAAGATAAGAGACGAAATCCTGGCAGAGAAAGACGGAGTCACAGACCCTGCACAAGTGATATGGGTTTCCAACCTTCGCTCCATCAGGGAGGGAAAGCAAAATGGAGAGATTAAGGCATCAACAGTGGTCTTTATTGTGAAGCGGATGAAAGAATCCAAGAGACTGGTCAGCATAGTGGTTATCACTGTAGGGGTCCAGTATAAGGCCGAACCGTACACCTTCATGGGCTGCAACAGCATGTAAAGGCCCTGCTGCGAGTTGTGCCATTTCAACACCAAGTGCAGCTGCGGTTTGTCTCGGTGTGCCTGCGGCTCATGGCTGTTGCGTACAAGTTTGTACCAATGCAATGTTCCAGGATGCTCGTCGCCGAAATGTGCTCCCTGCGGTGAAACACAAGAGAATGTTCACAGTGCAAAGCGACCCATATCACATTCAGTGGAAGCTGTACAAAGATGGCCGAAGCTATTAGAGCGGCCCGAAACACTTGAAGAAAACAAACAACCGAGTACTGATTGGAAGAAGCAACAGCATCACACACAGTGGCACTCGGCAGCAGTCAGTTGAAGAATTCCAAAGACCAAGAAGGGGAGCCTGCAGTTGAGGATGTAGAAAGAACAGGGGAGAAAGAGGGGGTGAAGGAAAAAAGGGCCGTGAATGTGGCCCAGGTAGAAAGTGATGTGACCATGCCTGACACCGCAGTCGAGGCCGCAATGGGAGCCACCGCTTCCAATTATTAGAGCATTTCAGTATTACTGCATCAGGACTTAACTGTGGACCATCGCTGCGCTAGAGATGGGAGTTGAACGGAGAGCAGATTTGATATGTTTGCAAGAGCCAGCGGACACAGGAGGAGGAATCGGAATCAACTACCCGGAACTCAATAATTTGAAAAAGAATGTGTGACTGGCGGACTGTGAGCGAGGGGGGCGGGTGAACGGACAGGCTTGAACTGGGGTGCGAACCACTATGTGATTGTAATTGATGTCAAAAGTAGAGAGGAGATGATGGCAAGTATAATAAAAGTTTACAACAAATCAGATGTGCAGACGCTAGGGAGACCAGCAAAAAAGTTAAACTGGCAGAGTTACTCTATACTGGGGGGAAGCACAGTGCTTGCTGGTGACTGTGACAGGCACTGCCTGTTCTGGGACCCGTGATGCACAGAACAGTTTGATGCAACATAAGGGGAGGAGATCACAGTCATGCATAAGATGGAGATCGGGATTCAAGGCCACACCACTCACTACTGGGTGAGAGACTGCAGTGACGGCTCTTCTGTCATAGACTTCACAGTCCCGAATCTATCAATTGCGAGATTGTGAATGTTGGAGAAGAATCATGCCACAGGCTCGGACCATGAGGTCATAGAATGGGAGGTGGACGTGGAGAGGCAGCAGGAAGCCGGTGGAACACAGGTCATAGGGTGGAATGTTGCAGCTAGGTCAAAGTATGATGGGAAGGAAGCAGAAAATGTTTGGAAGGAACTCAAGAAGAATAGTGCCACTCTAGACAATAAAATGTGTACTGGGGATACGGTCGAGCTTGAGGCGGAATGGTTTCCAGAATGCACTGAGGAAAGTGCTGAACACTACGATCAGGAAAATATGCCTGCGACCGGGCATATTAGTCACGCTCGGACATCGGTGGTGCTCCAGGAGCGGCAGGAGCGGCAGGAACGTTCTTTGACAGGGTAACATGTAAGTCCAGGACGATCCGATGTGAGGCACTGCAAAAACAACTCCTGGCGCTAGGTATTTACACAGTCGTATGTCACTCTGCACACTGCCTTGGAACGCTTAATATACTGTGTTCTTTGTCTGGCTGGTGAATTGCATGGTGCTTGGTGCTTGGAGGCAACACAGCTCTGGGCATTATAATGACGATGCTATGCACAGCATATTTTACCATTACTTTGCTTGCATGCATGACTTTGCTGGAATGAAACAACTTGAAGGTCTGCCTATTGGTACCTGGTGCTTGGAGGCAACACTGCTCTGGGCATTGTAATGACGATGCTATGTACGGCATATTTTCTATTTATAGTTCTAACACCTAGCTGTTCTCAACACCCTACAGTTCTAAACACCATACAGTTCTAAACACCGTTTATACCCTCATTACCGCCGTATTCACTTTTCCTCCAACATATAATAAATATCGTTCCAGGTCGCTAGATGTATATGAATATTGACTATCCATCCTTTTTCTTCGACTTCGACAAAATGGGCTGCTCTGAATTTTTGTGAGCCGAACCCATAATATTTGCTGCACTAATAACTGCGTATGAACTTCCAGAGGATGGTTTCTCTACCGTGACCAGCTGCGAAGGGGTTTCCGGCATTCCACCGTTGGCAGGCTTCGTCACTTCAATGTATGCTAGACAAAATATATTTGTGCGGCATGAATGGATGACTTAGGGCTTAAATTGACGAAGAATATTTACGGAGCACGTCCCTGCAGTGCCTTGTGAAACTCCTTACGTTGCGAAGTTTGAACCCATACCCAGTCATGGCGGGCAGCCCAAGAATACCATCGTTTATCTCATGTACATCTGAGCTTCTCAATCATGCACTCGTCATGCATGTTACGTGATTCTACCTCCAATCCATGGTAAACGGTAGCAGCGCTGCTTAAGAGATCATCCGAATAATTGTTAACCGGCGTTGCGTGTAAGAAACGATGTGTAGTATCATATTGACCATTTCAGAGGACATTATCACTGATTGGTTTCAAGAGGCCATGAAAGTCTTTGTCTTTCTCTTTTCCTTTGGGCTGCTGCGGAGATATGAATCTGAACCATCAACGTCAACTGGTAGTGGTTGCTTCCTGCGTCTCTCTGCTGTCACTTCTGTCGTCTGGGAAGCAGATCGTTTACAGTTCCTTCTGTACCATTTGGCCTTTCTGACAGCGAATGTCTCACTCCGAAGATTGTAGTTGATTATCAGAGTATAGTAACCACCCGTTATGTTGGAGGCATTAAACCGGTCCTTGATCTTCTTCTCGTGAGAACTTTCTTTGATCTCCGTTGACCACTCTTTAAGCTAACCGTACCATTGTATCTGCCCCTGGAAGTGCTGCATGAGATGTATCTTGGGTAAGTTGAAATATTTACCCTCCTCAATGTATGTGCCCATTTCTGCATCGATAATACCTTTCCAGGCGTCGCGAATGTGCTTTCGAAAGGCTGCCGTTTTCTTCTTGTTTTCCTCATAATTGAATTCGGCATCCCGATCTGCACACAATTCTGTACGTCTCTCTTTGGCCTCTGCAGCCAGTTGTTTCCCAGAATTGAATTGTTCAAACACATCCTTGGAATCATGAAAGTGACGTAGAGCATTGTCCATGAGGTCTAGCGTTTCGTCATCGTGAGAGTCATACAGGCAATGGAAATAGACCTGAATATGAGAGCGAGAGCACTCAACTGCACTGACAAAAACACTGGGCTGAGAGGGCTTGGGTCCCGCAGAATATTACGTACAACGTCAACAAGGTATTGTTTCATCGTCTTGATTTCTCCTCTGTTCTAAAGCGAAACCTCCACATATGAACATCTTGGCTTCGTCATATCAAGGCACGCAGTCACCGAGAGCCAAATATCATTGAACTTGTTAAGCCGCTTATACTGCTTGAGAAATTTGTGCAGCCATGTCAGGAGGTTCTTCAACATGCCAATTTGTATCAACTGGGGGAGATCGGGCTTGGGAAGATTACTTGTGACGCGATCGTGATACCATAAGATGCTCAAGCTTGGATTGACCTCGTGGCATTTGAGATCGGCGATGCCGAGGGGGGTATTTGAATATGAGAGCATACGATAGATATTATGATCCCGGAAATTATGTCGCTCATGTTGGTGGGGTAGATTACCCATTTCCTGCATGGGGTAGTCGCACCAGTAGCATTCACCATTCTTGATGTTGTGAAGGTCTCTATGCTCAGGGTAATCGGCCATCCATGCAGCAAATGTCGAAAAACAATGCCTGAAGTTGCCATTGGCACAACGGGCATAGAAGGTGCTGGTCTCCGAGTCGGAATTGAGTAGGGGTTGCCACACATGCTCCAGCACGTTCTGAGGCAACCATTCGGTTATGCTCCCTCTGAGCATTTCGTCTTTTGAGGGGGAAATCGCGAATCTTGATGGGAAGGGGCAAAAGGGTGACCAACAACACGCTGTAAAATGTGTGCTTTATCCCTGCGGCTGCGGATAGGTTGCCGATCGTCATATATATCGGCCATGCCTTCTTGTCGCCAGACAATTCGTATGGTGGGTGCTGTCAGTCATGAATATCATTGGCACCAATGTGTCACCCACTCGTAGTGTTGTCTACACAATTGTGAGCGTTGTAAAGGGTAAAGAAATTTGTAAAGGGTATAGAACATTGTAAAGTGTATAAGAAGGAACCGTACCTGCTTATCCCACCACCAGTCTCCAGTATGCATCTCGTTGTAAATACGGTGCCCAGAATTATTGATTCATCGTTTCGGCGTTTATATAAGATGTTCCTCATATGCTGGATGCCAGATTCACCATTTTGCACCCTCTATAAGGTCACAGCGCCAAACCTCAATTGCGTCCGGATGCTGCGCATTCCATACCATCTGCATCGTAGCTTTCTTCGAGGGGTCATGGTGAAGTCCGTCCTCCATTGCATCGATTTGTTGGGGGAGGTTGTAATTCAATTTCAGAAAACCACGCACGGACACTTTAAGGCCGGAGTTGCCCCTCAGAAAGTCGAAGATGGCGTTGGCGGGACGACCATTCGATGTCATCAGCTCTGCGAATTTGTACTCCTCCTGTATGGACGTACGTCCTCGTTTTGGTGAATATGTGTAGATACAGTTGCAAATGTGAATAGGCAAGATATCAATTGTGAGGTATGTAGGCAAGATAATCGCTAGCGTGCAAAAAGCACTTCGCGAGGTGATTATATATGAAGAGCGGTTACCCGGCTTCGGAAGCCAAGTGCACATGAGAAGTCCAACGGTGCTTGGAAGCCAAGTGCATTTGAGAGCCATGTGCACCTGGTACCACCATTACACCTCCTCACTGTTGAACAGATGGAAGGGGTTGTGTAAGAACTGCTCAGAATTGGGCTAAGCATTGTACTCATCGTCGGTCAGAACGTATGCGATAGGGGCTCCAGCATTGTCATATGAGAAGATTTTTGTATTTGATTCAAATTCAGACTCGGATGGTTCTGGAGAAGGAGACGTGGGCAACTGAGGAAATATGTCAGGATCGTCAACGTGGTCTTGGTTGTCATGAAAACCATGATTGGCATGGAAAGGACTGTTAGAATGATCGACTCATCGCTGAGAGTCATTTCCAAAGAGTTCAGGGGGCTTGGAGTCTGACTTCGCCTATAGAAGCTCGGCGCGATATCGAGGATGGTCGCTGTCGATGTGTTTGTAGTGCCACAGCTAAGTCTTTTAAGGTTTCAAGCAAACAGGTCAGAAACGATTCGGTGTTCATATGGGAGGCATCATGCAGGTTATCTCTCTTTTTGTGTGCCAAGACAGGAGTTCAGAGTTTATGATACCACCGCACAATGTATATTGGGAGTGCCTGGGGAGGCCTATGAACTGCCAGAGATATCAGTGATACGTCTCGAACATGATACGGCATGTTCCAAATGATTGTGACTCCACAATGCATCATTATGTTGGAACTTGATTTCACTGGCATATGATAGGATCCCAAACTGACAGACTTCGACACTTTGACCCAACATTCACATGACGAGTGTATCTCACTCCCAAGAAGGGGTTCAAACAACTCTCAGAGTCGTATAAAATATGATGTGTATCCTGCAGGCTGGCAGGGAAGTGCCGATGACGGCTCACATCCAGGAAAGCTCATTTTCACGTATGATGTTCGATACCACTGACAATGTTTGATATCACCAACAGTTTCAACTCTTCTGCGAGCCGCTCCAAACAATTCCAAGCACCTTGATAGCTTATTCTGCACTGTACATATACTGCCGTCCACTCCCTCCATTTTAATTCTTCCTCACATCTATATCTAATCTATCTTTACCTATTTCCCATGACCACTCTCATCGTCGTTTTTAGACACATTAACCCTAACCGTGACGGACCCGTCAAACACCTCATTTACAGCTCAGAACATTGCAATGCCGCCCAAAAAGATCCCATCCACCCCCTCCAACACCAATGCGATTAAGGACAGTCTCAACCTCGATGGTTTACCGAAGCAGTTTATCGCCAAGCACATTCGGGGCCGTATTCAGATGTATGCCATTCACAAAGTTCAGGATGATGGCACGATTGACTTGATATATGATATCTATTGTTTTTACCCAGTCACAACATGACACTTTGCACAGTTTCAGGGAATGTGTAAGCTTCGGGCATCGACTCAGCCAGAATACATTGAATGGTGGAGTTGGTTCCAGGCATTGCTCCAAGACTGTTTCGTTAAACCTCGGGTGCAGATAGACCGATATCCCAAAGAAAACTCTCCTTTACCTACCGATACCAGTGCCGACCCTGACTCCGACAACTGCGACAACTGCGACAACTGCGACAACTGTGACAACTCCAAGCGTGGTAAATACGATGTTAAGAAAGACACCTGGTGTCCCAGGACTCCGAAGCTGCAGCCACCCTCCCAAAAACGTGCAACGCCACCGACAATCATCGCTTCTGCCCTCCAGAAGAAACACAAACTTGATGACATTTCCACAAATTCCCTCCCTACAAGCCCAACGCCTATATACCGCTTCAGTGTTTGCATGGGCGACCCTGAAAGCTATGGCCCCGAAAGGTACGACCGTTGGGACAACATCTTCGTTCACCACAGCGTGAACAGATAGTATCTCCCACCAGTCAAGAAGCTCACTGCAAAGGCTGTAAACCGTACTGTGGGTCGCCTATTGACTGCCAGAGATGTCCGATGCATGCTTGGGTGTCTGGGTATGCCCGGCGAAACCTTTCCGCAGCAATGGAATGCGACTGGACTAAATAGCAACGACTCTATGGCCACCTTCTTTTCCGTTACAGCTTACAACCCTGTCATTGTTGTGGCTGTTCTGAAGGCAATAGCATTTGCGCCTCCAAGGATTGCATAAGCTACTCGACCACCACCACCACCACAACCACAACCACGATCGTTACCTGCAGATGCACCTGGTGCCTCCGAACTGGCCGAGAGCCCGGTACATGCTCCCAAGTTCATTGCCACAAATCACTCGGCAATGACACAACAGGATGTGACTGCTACTTACCATGTCGAGTGTGCTTCTCCCTAAGATGTATCATCGTCTGTTGTAGAGGAGTCCGTGAGTGCCAGAGTTGTACGCATGGCAGAGACAGCACAAATTGTTGCAGCAACTGACGGTACCTACCATCTGAACTTCTCAGTCCAAAAGACAGCATGGCCGATATACATGACGATTGGCAACCGATCTGCAGCCGCACGGATGACGAACACAATGCACAGTATGTTGTTGGTGCCACTTTTGCCCATTCCAGTTAAGATGCGCGATGTCCCCCTCAATAGATGAAATTATCAGAGTAAGCAGAACCAAATGGTCACTCAGAACGTGATGCAGCATGTGTTGAAACCCCTGTTCAATTCCGACTTGGAGACCCGCGCCTTCTTTGCCCACGCTGCCGATTGAAACTCAAGGTATTGTTATTCGACACTGGCTGCATGGATGGCCGATTACCCTGAGCACCGTGACTTTCAGAACACCAAGACTGGGGTATGATACTGGTGCGAACGCCCATAGCAGGAAATGGATAGTCTACCCTGCCGACATGAGCGATATAACCTCCGGAATCATGATAACTATCATATATGATCAGATTCATATAAACCCCTGAGCATTGCCGATCTCAAATGCCACAATCCAGGTTTCAACATCGAATGGTATCTTAGAAGTCATATAGATCTAGTCACTAGGAACAATGTTTATTATATGCTCGAGGTCAAGTACAACAAACCTGTGAACAGGGTATAAACGGTGTTTAGAACTGTAAATAGACTTAATAAACATTACATTGCCACCTTGCAACAACCACAGATAGGCAGACATTAAAGTTTCGTGCGTCCAGCCAAGACATGGATGCCAGAAATGTAATAGTGTAATATGCCGTGTATAGCATCGTCATTACAATCACCAGAGCAGTGCTGCCACCGTGCACCAAGCACCATCCAATAACACCGACCAGTCGAAGTACATGGTATATTAAGCGTCTCAAGGCGCTGTGCAGAGTGATATGTGACCGTGTAAATATTTGGAACTAGGGGTAGTTTTTGCAGTACCTCTCATTGTATTGTCGCGGACGTACATGTTGCCCTGCCTTCCCATGTTCCAGGCACTCATGGCTAGTGTTGGCAACGAAGCGGATCGGTTCGTCACGGATGGAACCATGACGGGGTTCGATCCGGATTCGATCCGAGATATGGGCGGAGTTCCGAGGTTTGTACAAACCGGTTCGCGAACCATCTATCTTCGAGCGATAATAGGTAAGCGAGTTCTTGTCCGATCCGCTTGATTTGTAGCGCATCTTGTAGCGGGAGAAGTTAGCTACAAGATGCGCTAAAA
>MU122579.1:0-23589 GCA_014904905.1 Wilcoxina mikolae CBS 423.85 | reverse complement strand
GGCGCTTGTACTATCCCGATGCGGCTATGATCGAGTGATCGCAGGTGACCCCGCTCCGATGGCCTCTGGTGATGTACAACTTGTGAGGTGTAACATCAACTACGATATATCGATGCCGAATGGCGCCCGCAAGTCGGCCAATGGCATTACCGATTCGAGCACCACCGAGCTAGCACTATGGGGATCAATTATTTGGATTCGGAGATGGACTTGGAGGATTCAGGGTCAATTGGACGTTTCCTTCTCTTCTCTTTCTTCTCTTCTTATGGATTTCGGCCCGGTATAAATGGCGTCGGCACGGGTTTTACCACCTACCACTGGAGGTGGATTTCCCCGTGCACCGAATCCGCCGTAAGGCCGCCTTGATGGCACCGATCGGTCGCGGGACTTATGCAGACGTACGAAGGCGTACGCACCTTATCTTGTCTTTCTTCATGTATATATATGTGTGTCGCAGCCCAGGCGGTCTGCTGATAAAGAGGGGGATGATGTAATGGCGGTGCCAGGTGCACTTGGCTCCCAAGCGCACTTGGCTCTCAAGCGCACTTGGCTGCCGAGGCCGGGTAACCGCCCTTCATATATAATCACCTCGCGAAGTGCTTTTGGCACGCTAGCGATTATCTTACCTACATACTGTACAATTGATATCATCTTTATCACCTATCCTCGTTTGCAACCGTATCTATCCTTATACTCTTATATGAGGCCGTACACGGACGTACGTCCTTACACATATGGAGTCCCTAGACTGTATAGTTATCCCCATAGTGGAGTCCCGCTTCTCGAGTTCTGACGTGTGCCTGTCGGAGAGTGTCGAGGCGTACCCCGCTCTAGCCGGCTGTCCCATATTGCTGATAAGGTAAAGTAATTCTGGTCGAAACGATCATGCACGGCTGACCCGTAAGTCCCCGCAATGGCGTGATCGTGCTTCATCAACTTATGACGTCCCTGACTATCGGAGGCATAGGCATATAGTAGCATACCATCCTAAGTGTTCGGGTCTGATGAATCCGCCAGCTAAGTGTCGTGACTATCGCTGTTCGATCGAGAAGGTGCACTGCCCTCGCGCGGGTTAATCATTCCGCTTTGTCTAGGCTCGGTATTGGATATGCGTAACTTCGTCGCTCAGTGGATAGGATAGCTGCGGGTGTGATGTTGACCATCCGTAGTGACAGGTGACCAACCGCAGATTGCCATGGATATCCTCCGTACCTCGTGCACCTGCTAAGGGAAAACCCCTAACAGCCACCTCGTTGTGTGTAAAGTGCCGTTCCGGTAGTGGCATCTCCAATTTCATAGGTGATGGCCGTAGTTCCTTCGTCCTCATTTAGAGCATACATGACTTCTTCGACTGTTGGAATAGGGGTTTGGCACTGGAAGATTTTTACCGTTATGGCATACAGTCCTGGCATAGTGGTATATATATGTGTGCAAAGTTCATCATCGGAAATGGCTTCGGTCGATCCGGCTAGTTGATGGCTGAAATCTCGGAGCTTATTGAAGTAATATTGGAGTTGTTGATCATTTTGAGGTCGAGTTGCGCAGAATTTGCTGAGGAGTGCAGTTCAACCGATGACTGTTGTTGTATTATCAAGATATTTCTGAAGAGTGTGCCATATTGTTTGTGGGATTCGCATGCCCTTGAGGTAGGTTCTAACGTCCAGAGAGCAGGAGAGTAGTATGGAGGTGGCGGCCTGGGCCTCTTGGGCCTTCCAATTGGTGTAGTCAATATTGAGTGCCTGGGGTTCGGGTTCTTCTCCAGTGACGATGGTGTATGCCCTCATGGCTTTGAGAACGAGTATAATGGTCTCTACCCACAAATTGTAGTGATGGTGAGTAAGCAGAGGAACATTACCATATTGGGTCTTATTGTAGTTCGGAAGGTTGGAGGTTGGAGTAGACATCGTGAGATCTTCTTTGTGGTGGTGTTGAGTTCGAATTAGGTTGTTTGTTTTGATGTTTTAGCATCGTCGCTCGGGTGACGGGGTTTCAGTGATACAAATAGAGTTAGATGACCTGATAATAGTGTGGAGAGTAACCAGAAGGAGTATAAAGTGTTTCAGGCAGGAATAAGAATAGTTTTAGATGGGTGCGACCACTGGGCTCATAAGAGTCATAACCTGTTACTTTTAGAGGTACGAATAGATGCTTGATAGATGTGTATCTACAGGGCCTTCAAGGCCATATATGTACACCTGAGTAGGTTCATCTTACAGCCGAGTGCCGTACCCGCGACCTCGGGCCTCGGCCCACTGGTCGGCATGCCCTACGGCACCATTGGGGCTGATCTTCTAAGTATACAAGTAACAGGCTGGGATGTAGTGTTCCAAACGCCCAGTCCGGTCAGATATGTCCAAATCAAAATATGCGCCGTATATGCCGAAAACATCTGCTTAACTTGTGACCCATGAAGATATCTGTGAGCCGGGACTCAATGATATCCACACTTGACTGCACAGAGACATAGAGTTCGTGATACAAAACTCATTCTATTCATGATAACTATAACAAATTAAGCTAAGATTGAGAATATAGACCCAAGGGGTGACGCAAGAAAAACAAAAGCGCCCAGTACTCCCTGCATGACCCTCACAGGGATTCCACCGGGAGAAAATGGGTTTTTTTGCGGCATGTATTTCACATCCTGCTGGGAAGTAGAGGCAGTTGAGATAACGCCGCCTTACCACCAAATAGCTTGTGGCCGATTCGAAATATCACACAGAGTGGGGTATAACGCAACAAGCGGTCTTCGTGTGACGACCATGTCATTTCTTGGGTGATTTCGACGAAGTGTATGCCTATTCTTCTTCCCTTGTGCTGTACGTGAGGATTATATATATATGCTGGATCACTCTCGGCACTGGTAGTAGCCCACCATAAGTTCAATACTACCTCGGCTCCCTGCTTTCTTGATATTGAATTCATTTTACTTATATTGTAAACCGCTTTACATTGTCTTGTCAAACAAGCTTGTATATTGAAGTGAGATCTTGCAATGCCTCCTCCTGGACTTGTGGCGCCCGTAACGTCATTTCCCGATGACAGAAATCAATCTATTCCAACGCTGCCCTCCGTTCTTGCTGGTAGTTTCGCAAGCAGTTCCAACGGCTATAGCAATGGATCTACTCCATCCCTTCCCTCTGCTCATCCACAAGACTCCAAAAATGGCATCAGCGAGGATGACAAACTCTCCCCAATTGCGATCATCGGATTCTCGTTGAAGTTTCCGCAGGATGCAACCAGCTCAGAGGCCTTCTGGGAAATGTTGAAAGATGGTCGATCGGGCATGACTGAGGTCCCGAAAACCCGCTACAACCTGGAAAGTTTCTACCACCCTGACCCGGACCGAGCTGGCTCGAGAACCTCGGTATACGTCGGCTACTTCACCCGCGAGTACGAAACACTACATGCTCGACACCCGGAAATAAATTTAAAATATATCGCTATAGGGAATGGGACAGCAATGCTTTCAAACCGCCTCAGTTGGTTCTACGACTTTCTGGGCCCGAGTCTTACAATCGACACCGCTTGTTCGAGCAGCCTGAACGCATTTCATCTTGCCTGCCAAAGCTTATATAGCGGCGATGCAAACGTGGTACCCCTTCAACATAATCCTTCCTGGGTCTATTATAGATGAAGCTAATGATTGGATTTAAGTCCGTCGTGGGTGGTTGCAATCTGTTATACAACCCAGAAACCATCATCCCCTTGACAAACCTGGGGTTTCTTTCACCCGAGAGCAAATGTTACAGCTTTGATGACCGCGCAAACGGATACGCACGGGGAGAAGGGTTTGGAGTTATTATTCTGAAGCGTCTCAGTGGTGCCCTTCGGGACGGTGGTACCATTCGTGCAGTTGTCCGTGCCACGGGTTCAAACCAAGACGGCAAGTCACCAGGGATCACTCAGCCCACAAAAAGATCGCAGGTGTTACATATATGCATCAGGATCATGTGTATGAGATCTTGTATGAGATCATGGCTTGTATGGGAACCTGAGACGTGTACGAAGATATGCATTAGTGCATATCCACAAGAGTCCTAGACTGTATGGCAGGCTCTATATAGACCATAGATTCGACATAGATTTAGACATCACAATCAAGCATCTATTCATCTCTCAAAGTAACAGCAGGCAGCACTTATTCGGGAAACTTATGCTTCTGGCGGTATGGACCTTAAGACTACAAGATTCTTCGAAGCGCACGGAACAGGAACGCCCGTGGGTGATCCCATCGAAGCCAGCGCCATCGCCGAGGTCTTCAATCCTCATCGGTCAAAGGAAGAACCCCTTTACGTTGGAGCTGTCAAGACCAATATTGGACATCTAGAAGGAGCCGCAGGAATTGCCGGCCTAATAAAAACTATTCTGGTTCTCGAGAAGGGTCTAATTCCACCCAATATCTGGTTTGAAAACCCTAACCCGAAAATTCCGCTTGATCAATGGAACATCACATTTCCGCTCGAGCTTACACCTTGGCCCACTGACGGAGTCCGACGCGCTTCTGTGAATTCCTTTGGATTTGGGGGCTCCAATGCTCATGTGGTACTTAAGGAGGCATGCAATTACCTGAAACTACGCGGTTTAGGCGGCAATCATCGCACTATCGAGCCAAAGCCTCAGCTCAACGCAACGCCTCAGAAACCCTTAAATATAAATGGCCCTAAGCCAAACGAGCATTCGATAAACCCGGCGAAGCGGCATACCACAGATGATCACACATGTACAATGCAAACTACAAAACCGAGGGTATTCGTATTTTCTGCAGCCGACGAACCTGGCGTCAGACGGCTTGCTACAGCTTACCTTGACCATCTGTCCACCCTTTCTTCCTTAAGCGTTGGAGAGGAGGAAGGTCATTATCTTGGCGATCTTGCTTTTACGCTATGCGCGAAACGGGACGCCTTCCCCTGGAGGTCGTTCACAGTAGCGACATCGTTGAGTGGTCTGGTAGAGAATCTTGAAAAGGGGCTCACAAATACTGTTCGCTCAACAAGCAGCGGTTTGAAGCTCGGTTTTGTGTTTACTGGACAGGGAGCGCAGTGGAGTAGAATGGGTGTCGAACTGAATGTGTTTGGGGTATTCCGAAATAGCTTGGTAGATTCGGATGCATATTTGAAGAGCATTGGTTGCAGTTGGTCGTTGATCGGTAGGTTTATATTCCACTTCAGTGTGCGGGCCCTAACCACTAGTGTGCCAGGTGAGCTCAACAAGGATGAGCAATCGTCAAACATTCATAATCCCGCCTATAGCCAGCCTATCTGCGCGGCACTTCAGATTGCCCTGGTAGATCTTTTGGACAGCTGGGGAGTCCGTCCATCTGCCGTCGTTGGACACTCATCCGGGGAAATATCCGCGGCATACGCTGTAGGAGGTCTCTTGAAAGAGTCGGCTCTTCGCGTTGCCTACTACTGTGGTTTTGTTTCTGCCTGCCTTTCTATGTCTAGGAAGAAGCGACGAAGCATGATGTCCGTAGGGTTGTCAGAGAATGATGCTCTCCAGTACTTCGATAATCCGGCTATCCAGGAATTCAACGGGCACATCGTGGTGGCTTGCATCAATAGTCCAAAGAACGTCACGGTCAGCGGAAGTGAGGCCAAGATCAACCCCTTGAAGGATACTCTTGACCAGGAGGGGATTTTCCCACGGAAGTTGAAGGTTGAGAATGCGTATCACTCCCCATATATGAAAGAAATTGCCTTCGACTACTGGAAGCTTATCCGAGACATAATGCCGGGAGACACCACTCGAAACCAAGAGTGTATCATGTTTTCTTCCGTCACTGGACAGAAGGTATCCCCGGACCAACTATGCCAGGGAGAATACTGGGTCACAAACATGGTGTCCCCAGTTCTATTTTCGGAGGCTCTCTCACATCTTTCTTCCCCAGCAGCAGCACCAAAGAAAGCAAAAATATTAGGTGGAGCGAAGCAAACAAACGTCGTCGATCATCTGTTAGAGATCGGTCCTCACGCTCCATTGCGAGGTGCAGTGAGGGGCACCCTCGATACACTGTCCAAATCAAAGAAGCTCGGCTATAGTTCACTACTCCAGCGCCAGATGTCAGCTGTCAATACCTCTCTGGAGACTGTCGGCGGGCTCTACTGCCTTGGATACCCTGTTAACCTGTCCGCACTCAACTGTTCATGGGAGAAACCTCACATGCTTGTCGATCTCCCGGAATATCCGTTCAATCACTCACAGACCTACTGGGCCGAAAGCCGGCTGTCGAAGAATTTCCGGTTTCGAAAGTTCCCTCGCCACGACCTACTGGGAGCACCTATCGCTGATTGGGATCCATCCGAAGCATAGTGGCGTAACTTCCTACGCGTTACGGAGAACCCTTGGATCAAGGATCACCGAATAACCGGAACTACTATTTATCCCGGCGCAGGCATGTTGGTCATGGCCATTGAGGCGTCACGGCAGCTTGCCGATCCCAACAAGATAATCAAGGGTTTCCGCATAAAGGAAGCTTGCTTCCAGAACGCCTTGACAGTTCCTCCGAACTCAGACGGAGTTAAAACGCATTTTTACCTCCGGCCGGTTAAAACAAGCAGTTCTAGCAGTTCGTCAACCTTGAACGAATTCCGACTCTGCTCTTACGAGGCGGATGAATGGAGAGAGAACTGCCGGAGCACGGTCAGCATCGAGTACGAAGCCGCACCAACTCCGGTGGATTGTGGGAGAGAAGAAAAAGAGCAGCTTCGGAATTATCGAGAGATCCAAGAAGCTGCAAACGAGAGCTGCAAAATCTCCGTTTCTGCCAAGCAACTCTATGAACTTTTCTCCACTGTCGGGCTCGATTTTGGCCCTTCTTTTCAATGCCTTAAGGATGTGAGATACAACAAAGAAAATGAGGCAATTGTTGTCATCCAAACACAGGATTTGAGAGCGAAAATGCCCAAACGCTATGCTCACGAACACGTCATCCACCCAACAATCCTTGACTCGGTACTGCAAGTAATGATTCCCGCACTCTCTCGCGGAAGCAGGGAGCTTACTCAAGTCATGATTCCTACCTTTATTCAAGATTTATGGGTTTCCAGCGAGCTCGGAACCGGGACACAACCACCAGTATTTGAGATGGAAGCGTATGAGAAAGCACATTACCAGGGATTCCGTGAAGCCGAAAGTTGGATCATCGCCTCAAACCCGTCTACCAAGGAGCCATGGGTGTTGATGGAGGGATATCGCGCAACTGCAGTCAGCAACTACAGTTCTTCCGATGGCGGTGACTGGAGGCGTCTTTATTTCAATATTGATTAGAAGCCAGATGTTGATTTCTTGGATGCCAAACAACCTACTAGTCTCTTCACTGCGCCAACGCATACCCCCGCAGAAGTTCCGGAGAAGGAAATCGAGGATTTGGAATTCCTCAGTTTCATGTATATCAACAAAAGCATCAAAGAGTTCACAGACGAGCAAGTAGCGACATTCCTACCACATCATCAAAAATACATCAGCTATATGAATCATCAGTTAGAACAGTACGAAGCCGGGGCCATACCCCATGGAAACTCGAAGTGGGTCGAGCTTGTACAAGACGAGGAATATGTGCGCGAGCTTCTCAATCGCACCGAAAATTCTCATCATGATGGCAAGTTAATCACTACGGTAGGGAAGTACTTGCAGGATATTTTGGCGGGAATAGTCGATCCTCTGGAAATTTTGTTCAAGAACCAACTGGTAGAAAATGTCTATTGCTACGGCATTGGGGCTCAAATCGGGTACGAGAAACTTGTTGCATACATCGATGCGTTTGCTCATAAAAACGCGACATCAATATCCTTGAAATTGACGCCGGAACTGGTGGTGCCACCCTACCGATCTTGCATATGTTGACGCATCATGGCGAGGATGAGGCTGGAGCCCCAAGGTTCGCACATTATGACTACACTGACATCTCTGCTGGCTTCTTTGAGAAAGCAAAGGAACTATTCGCGGACACTGCGGATCACATGTCATTCCGGATCTTGGATGCAGAAAAGGATCCAATCCAGCAAGGGTTCGAGGCAGGGAAGTATGATTTGATAGTGGCAGCAAACGTAAGTCACTTCTATAGAGACACTTCCACGCAAGATACACGGAGTTGACAAAATCTTTTTGGGTAGGTCATTCACGCAACAAAGGACCTCGACGTGACACTGCAGAATGCTCGAAAGCTTCTGAAACCGTACGTATCTTATCCGATCTCATGGGCGCACTGACGTTGTTTTCAGAGGTGGAAAGTTAATCCTCTACGAAATGATCAATCCCGCAGTTCTGAGAACGGGCTTCGCATTTGGTGTTCTCTCTGGATGGTGGCTCGGTAAGTGTAAGCTGATAACTCACTGCACTGTACGCTAAGAAAGATTTTATACAGCTGTCAAAGAAAATCGAAAATGGGGACCTCTCATGTCCCAAAAAGACTGGGATGCTGTACTTCGCCGAACCAAGTTCACAGGAGTCGATGTAGCACTCACCGACTTCCCAGACAAGAAAAACCAGTTGGTTTCGGTTTTGGTGTCGACGGCATCACCTGAGAACCCGAGAGATCCCAAGACCCTCCCGAAAATTATTGTCGTCGCCGAGACGAACTCGGTCTTGCAACAGAAGATTTCCGAACAACTAAAATTCCGCCTCGAACTGCTGGGATGCCAGGAATGCCAGCTCATATCACCGAGAGACATCTCTGCCACGGCTTTCGATCACAGATCTTGCATTTTTTTGCCGGATCTTGAGGAGTCTTTCCTGTCAGATATTGGTAGCGAAGGCTATCAGGCACTACAGACGATGCTCGCAGTTGGAAGTAGGATGCTTTGGCTCACCCAGGGTGGCGGCCTAACAATGGAGAATCCGAATGCCGAACTGGTCACCGGCCTCGCTAGATGTATCCGATCTGAAAATAGCGGCTTCAATTTCATCCACCTCGCCCTCGACGGCAGCAAAATATTCTCAAACGTGGTAGATACGGTCGACACCATTCTCAAAGTATTCAAGCACACCATGCTGGCTGGACATGAACGCCACGAGACAACCTATGCCAAGAAGTATGGAGTGCTATACATTAACAGAGTTGTCGAGGCAAACTACCTGAATCACCACATATCATTGAAGACGACCCAAGGCCAAGCAAGACTCCAGAAATTTGGTCAAGAGCTAGTGCGACCCCTCAAACTAAGCATCGGGTCTCCAGGCTTGCTGGACAGTCTGCAGTTTGTCGATGATCTAGAATACGAACGCCCGCTTCTTCCCGAGGAGGTTGAAATTGAGGTGAAAGTAACTGCAATGAACTTCCTGGATCTCATGATCTCACTCGGACAAGTCTCCGGTGACTTCCTTGGTAGTGAGTGTTCAGGGGTCATCACCAGAACAGGTGATAAGACAGATTTCAAGGTCGGCGATAATGTGGTGTGCGTCATCCTGGGCGCATACAAGACATTTGTGAGGCAAAATGCTGCTCTAGTCAAACGCATCCCGGACCACATGTCTTTTCACGAAGCCGCAACCTTACTAATCATCTATTGCACGGCTTATTATACCTTGAACAACATAGCGCGAATGAGAAGCGGTGAAACGGTGCTCATCCATTGGGATTCTGGAGGTGTAGGTCAAGCAGCTATCCAGCTTGCTCAGCTGATGGATACCGAGATATTTGTGACAGTCGGAACCGAAACAAAGCGGGATTTCATCATGCACACCTACGGCATTCCAGAGAGCCACATATTTTCCAGCAGAGACATGACATTTGTTCAAGGGGTGCAAAGGATGACAAATGGCCGCGGAGTTAACATTGTGTTGAACTCCATGAGTGGTGACGGACTTCGACGAACCTGGGAGTGTATGGCACCTTTCGGAAGGTTCATAGAAATCAGTAAAAGGGATATCCACGACTCGGCACGTCTTCCAATGCATCCGTTCACGAAGAACACGGTATTTGCGTCTATCGATCTCACTTTCATGAGTGATGTTGGTCCACATATTCTGTCTGAGCTGATGCAAGGTGTTATTGACCTGGCCGCTGAGAGAAAAATCGGAGCACCACAACCATTGCAAGTCTATCCTTACTTCAAGATCGAGGAAGCGTTCAGATTCATGCAAAGCGGGAAGCACTTGGGGAAAATTGTTCTGGAGGCGAACAAAGACGACTTATTAATGGTAAGCACAGCTGAGTTCCATGGGAAGTAAATTGTCGATCGATGCCTAGCTGACCTCGTGTCCTACTTCTCCAGGCGGTTCCAGATCGTACACCGGCCTATTACTTCGACGAGAATGCAAGCTATGTCATATCTGGTGGACTCGGTGGTCTAGGCCGAAGTGTTTCGCGTTGGATGGCTAGTCGCGGGGCTAAGAACTTGATTCTTCTTTCTCGCTCTGGCGAACAGAGTGATGCAGCGAAGACCCTCGTCGCAGAATTAGAAGTTTGTGAAGTCAAGGTTGCGGCACCCTGATGTGATGTTAGCGATGAGGTAGGCCTTGCTTCGGTTCTGCAGGACTGCATGAAAGAGATGCCTCCAATAAAAGGGTGCATCCAGGGGTCAATGGTCCTAATGGTACATTTAATCATATTTTCCTCCCAAGATTACTTTCTAACTATTTCAGGACTCAATCTTCGAGAATATGTCGCTCAACGACTTTGATGCGGCTCTAAAGCCCAAAGTTCAAGGGTCTTGGAACCTACATTCTCTGCTCCCTCAAGACCTCGATTTCTTCGTCCTCCTCTCCTCCCTTTCTGGCGTCACCGGAAATCGTGGCCAAGCAAACTACTGCATCGGCAACACATATCAGGACGCCCTTGCACGACACCGGATTTCCCGCGGGCTAAAAGCCGTCGCTCTTGACCTCGGCATGATTCTCTCTGTCGGCTTTGCAGCCGAAAATCAAGCGTCCATGGACAATCTCAAATCTGCAGGTTTCGTCGGCATCCGCGAAGAAGAGTTCCTTGCGCTACTGGATTATCACTGCAACCCCAATCTTGCGGTGGAATCACCGCTGAAGAGCCAGGTCCTTATTGGAATGGAAACCCCCGATGAGCTTAAAGCAAAGGGTTTCGACGAGCCATTTTGGCTCCGCGATCCTCTATTTCAACAACTCTTCCAGATGGGAAGCAGTAGATCCAAGACCGCTGGTGACTCTGGTGCGTCCGTCAGTTACGAGACTCTCCTCACCACTCAGACTCTGTTGATACTGCTGGTGGAGTCTGTAGGGCAGTAGATTGTGTCGGGCATCTTAGGGCCCAAGTGCGTGACTGGCGTAGGGCATAGGGCAGCTTGTAGGGCCGCACAACCCTCCTACTTATAGAGGAGCTTCTTTGTTCTTTAGCTCTAGACCTTCTAGACCTTTACACAATACACACCACTTTACACCTCCCTTGACCGCAGCGCCAGTGACCGACCACACGTCACCGTCCCACAGAGTCATCGCGGAGGGATTGAGTCGGAAACTTTCGAGAGCCCTTTCGATCCCCAAGGAAGATATTGATACTTCTCGCCCATTCCGTGCATATGGTGTGGACTCACTTGTGGCGGTGGAACTCCGGAACTGGTTCATCAAGGAAATTGGTGCCGATGTGGCTGTGTTTGATATAATGGGGAGCAGAAGTATCGCGGATTTAAGTCTGGTGGCGGCACAAAGAAGCAGGTACCTTCAATCGCAGGTTACAGTTGCCGAGCAGATGGATCTGGCTTAGATGGTTTCTTATCTCATTTTGCGGTGTATGGTATTCCTTGGCTTTTTGTTGTACGGTGATTCCAGGGATTTTTCTGATATGTAAGGCTCTGGGTTGGTTTTGTAGTTTGACTGGGAGAGTTGCAACATTGATATACCGGTATGCCTTTGTTCTGGTAGTGAGAACTGCTTCATATGAGTAGCTTGTTTGTTTGCTTCTAGTCCTGCCTTAAGGCCTTATATATTTGTTATGTGGCGAAAACTACGGGAAATTGTGCTCCAGAGAACCTGAGACCTCACTGATTGGCAGAGTACTTAATTAGCTACTTAAGTACATACGAGTATGTACCTACGAAGAAAAAAAATCACTTTGAACTCCTAGAGCGTTTCCGGGTGGAATAGAATTGACGTAGACTGCAGCATTCGGCTAATTACTTGTAAGAGCGGGTTGCGGTCACTCGATATCACTCGGGGGTCATGACGTCAGTTCCAACCCAGTAGATTTCGCTCTAACTTTCCAGATGCGGCGAAACCACCGTTGTATCACCTTTGCCAACTGACTAACATCCCACAAAATTGCAAAACCTCCCGGTTGTGAAGTATGTTTTCGGAAATCGAAACTGCTGAGTGAAAAATGCTCCCGATGAGCCAAATTACTATAAGTCAATGTATATGTAAAACTGATTTCTTAGTTTATTGGCGAAACATGTATGGCGAGTGAGACAGGGTGTCGTGTATATATGGTGCGGCTCTATTCATTCGTTGCGCTAGCAATAGGCGTTAGATATCACGCAATTGTCGTCATTTCGCTGTTTTATATCAGAGATATTATGTGCATATACACAGGTTCCATATCTCGGTGTTGTTGTGTGCAGGTCTCGTGGGTATATGCCTATCGTGCCGCAAACGACAGACATTCACTCGTTGCGCTGGCACAGCAGGATGCCTCACACGGCATGCTGGGTTCGCATCAAAATTTTTCCAGGTGGAGTGTATGATCTTGATACCATCTTGTTCGAAACTCCCTCAAACGTCGGTATGTAACGTGGCTGACTGCATGGCTATAATAGATATTCCGTTAACGCTCTGTTCGAAGTCAGCTAGCACTTTTAGATATACTCCGGTACCACCCGTGCTGCTAGAAATTATATGGGTGGTTTGTTCAAACTAGGACAAGTGTATCACCCATAAACCCATGCTTTTTTGTCATCTGTTGATCGGGGGTGCTGGGTTAGGGTTCGGCCAAATACGGACCTTGTTCTTCGCATCGCACCTGTGATGGAAAATATCCATGTTTGTCGATATTCCATCACAGGGTTTTTGTTGGATTTTCATGACGTGCAGGTGGATGGATTTAGAGCCAGTCAGAGCCCGGGTGATACTCTTCGAGAAAGCAAAAAAAGCCAACGGCATGTGATTCCGTCGTGCGATAAGTGTGTTTCTAGCGATAAGTACTTTAGAATGGAGCCTATCGGAATGACAGGAGCCCTGCTCGGGTTGTTTTTCCTTGGGATATCCATTCACAACTCTCTTAGCTTGCCTCGTTTCTTTATCTCTAGACGTGCTTCACAACTTTCTAAGATCACTGGCGATTAATCGCTCTCACATTCTCCTCTCCGTCCTAAGTGGCCTGTTTCAGTCGATCCAATGCATTTCGTCGCCACAAACAAAACAGTCTACACGACCAACTATGTCAACATTTTTTATGTTGATTAGGGTGCCTGTTTCTACGGCGGATATCAGTGACCACACAGGCCTGCTTAGAGACCGGGTACAGCAACGAATTCCTCAATAGGGGATATTGAAAAGTGTTCCGTTGTGGCTTGCACCTCCTGTTGTGCGTCCGCGCCGGACTGTTTGAAGTTCGGACCGACTTACACATCTGGAGTTTATATCCGGTCTTGCCCGTCCACATCAACATACAGAACCCGATGGTTACAAACACCCTACATCAATCAACTGGGTACGAGAGTTGCGACTACAAGTAAGAGCCGAGATCAGTACAAGTCAATATACCACTTATTGTACGAATAGAACGAATGCGGTAACATTCAAAAATTTCCAGTCCGGCTACGCCTGACACGTATCCTTGTTTGCGCGAATATTGATCTCGTAGCACCTACGGCAGGGTTATTTATAGAGTAGGTACAACAGTGAACCTTGCTTGCCGTAGAAATTAAGAAGGCGGGCGCCGTTTTTTTTTTTGAGCGATAAGATCCGTCAATTCACAGCAACGTTCCTCCACAGACATCATGAACTGTCCTTCCCGTACTGACGATACCGGCCGAGAAGGCTGGAACCAGAATCCTCCAAGCCTTGCTGCCGACACAACAACTCGGCAAGATATGAATGGCCTTGCTAACTCCCGTTTGCGACGCGACGACCATGGCTATATACGCCGCCTCATATTAGCTCTCGTTAAATACGCCAGCTTCATCGGCCCAGGCTTCTTGATCTCCGTTGCGTACATCGATCCTGGAAACTACAGCACCGATGTCGCCGCTGGTACTACCTACCGCTTCAAGCTCCTCTTCATTGTTCTTCTGTCAAACCTCTTTGCAATATTTCTGCAGTCTCTCTGCATAAAGCTCGGAACGGTGACTGGCATGAATCTCGCCGAACACATTCGCATGCACTGTCCGGGCTGGCTCAATGTTATCCTGTATATATTCGCGGAGGCGGCGATAATTGCTACCGATATCGCTGAGGTATGTTGTGGTAATGGCTTGGGAAAGCCGGGCTAGTGCTGACAAGACGGACTGAAGGTCATCGGCTCGGCGATTGCGCTTAACCTCCTGTTATCGATACCGTTGGTGGCCGGATGTGCGATCACGATGATCGATGTTCTTGTAATCCTACTGTTTTACCGTCCCACTGGCTCGTTGCGTAGCGTGAGATTCTTTGAGGCGGGTGTGATGGCGCTGGTCCTCGGGGTCGTCGTCTGTTTTGGAATACAGCTGAGTTATATCCGCAACATAACCGTGGGGGAAGTGTTCAGGGGGTATCTTCCGTCGTCCGCTGTGGTAGAGTCGCAAGGGTGAGCACTCCTCCACTCCCGTGTTGCAGGAACTTACAAGGGTAGGACAGACTCTACATGTCGTGTGGAATCCTCGGTGCCACGGTGATGCCCCACAGTTTATACCTTGGCAGCGGTATCGTACAATCGCGGGTCCGTGTCTTCGACCAGCACCAACCCCCCACCAACCCCTCCTCCACGGATGAAAAATACCGCCCCTCCTTCGATGCGATACGACACTGCCTTAATACCTCAATTCTCGAGCTTGTGCTCTCCCTATTCCTCTTTGCACTCTTCGTAAACTCCGCCATCCTCATCACTGCTGGTGCCTCACTCTCAGACTCCGCCCAAAACGCAGACCTCTTCTCCATCCACACTCTGCTTTCCTCCACTATTTCTCCTGTGGCGGGTACTCTTTTCGCCCTCGCCCTTCTTCTCTCCGGCACCTCCGCAGGGATCGTTTGTACCATTGCAGGACAGATGGTTTCCGAGGGCCAGCTCAACTGGAGTATTTCCCCGTGGAAGCGGAGGTTGGTGACTCGCGGGATTGCGATTTTGCCGAGTATTATCATTGCGGGAGCGGTCGGGAAAGAAGGATTGGGGAAGGCGTTGAACGGAAGCCAGGTGGTGCTGAGTGTTATACTGCCGGTGTTGAGTGTGCCAGTACTGTGGTTTACGGCGGGGGGCAAATATATGACGGTGAAGCTGGAGGCAAGGGAGGGTGTGGTGGTGGAGTCGAATGCTGGAGAGGTTGTAGTGATGAAGAATCATTGGTTTATAACGGCGTTGGGGGTGTGTATCTGGTTAGTGATTGTAGTAATGAACGGCGCGTTATTGGTAATGCAGGGAATGGGAAAGGGTTAAGATGCTACATGGACGAAGGAAGCGGTGGACGATCTAAGGAAGCATTTTGTGGGTTTGGTGGTAGATTTGATAGACATGGTGGATATGGAGGGTGGAGAGTGGCGGGCAATGGCTGGGATTGAAGGTGAACTTCACCAAATTCTCCGGCATAATTGTTATCACCATCCACCAACACTTTGCAATGGGAGACGAGTACAATTAACGTCTTTCGACCCGTATCCCCATTTAACGTCTTCGACGCCTTTATGTAGACGACAGAACGTCTTCAAGAAACGTCCATGACAGCATTCTGTAAAGGCACGTACGCCGGTGTATGGCTTCGTACGTGAATATGTTAATTGGGGTAGATACGGATGCACACGAGGATAAGTGATAGTATATGCAGATGTGTGTAGGTAAGATTATCGC
Source organism: Wilcoxina mikolae CBS 423.85 (assembly GCA_014904905.1). Lineage (NCBI taxonomy): Eukaryota > Fungi > Ascomycota > Pezizomycetes > Pezizales > Pyronemataceae > Wilcoxina > Wilcoxina mikolae. The sequence continues at coordinate 7,652 of MU122579.1, read as the reverse complement.
TGCCGTGCAAGCACACTTCGCGAGGAGACTATGTACATCGGCACTTACCCGGCCTCGGCTCACAGCCGCACTGGCTCCAGGTGCACCTCCAAGTGTACTCGGGTACAAGGGTATCTCGGGCGCGGTGTAATAAAGTATATGTTGGCATACTATACCACTTGGCCAAAAGGCAACTATGACACCTCTTGTGTCATCCAACAACCCCTTATAACCAGTACTTCCTCTGTGGCCATTACATTATCTCCTCTTTTAGGTGAACATGTCCTCAGGTCCTAGGCAAGCCAGTCTAACATTATAATGTATACCCCCAGGGACTAGATCCTGTCAGCCCAATTGTCGCTTTCCCTTCCCGGCAAGTCTTATCTGCTCACACTGGGAATTGAACCACGGACCTTGTTGGTGTCATACTGTGATAAAGTATATGCTGGCATGCTATACCACTTGGCCAAAAGGCAACTATGACACCTCTTGTGTCATCCAACAACCCCTTATAACCGGTACTTCCTCTGTGGCCATTACACGCAGTCACACAAATGTGACTAAGCTTGCGCTCCCTAATCATCCACTTCCCCCTATTCAGCTTCTCCCTAATTATTGTTCGCCATAATATATACAAGGAAGCAAAAGGGAACTCGAGAGCGGCATCCACAAGGAGTTCGAAACAATGAGACTACAGGCAATGACAGACTGACAGTAATTACTCTGCATGACGATGCACAATGGAGCTGGACAAAATCTGGCAAGCATTTGGAAATCGATAGGAGAACATGTCAGAAGGTAAATTAATACATCTAACCTTGCACTGTGTTGATATTAACCAACTATATATATTTATCAAAGTGTAAGGACGTACGTCCTCGTATGGATAGATACTTAAAGATACGGTTGCAAATGGAATCAGTGATAAAGATATCAATTGTAGGGTATGTAGGTAAGATAATCGCGAGTGTGCCAAAAGCACTTTGCGAGATGATTATATATGAAGGGCGGTTATCCGGCCTCGGCAGCCAAGTGCACTTGAAAAGGCCAAGTACACTTGAGAGCCAAGTGCGCCCGGGAGCCAAGTGCGCTTGAGAGCCAAGTGCACCTGGCACCGCCATTACATCATCCCCCTCTTTATCAGCAGACCTCCTGGGCTGCAACATATATATACATGTAGAAAGACAAGATAAGGTGTGTATGCCATTTGTACGACTGCATAAGTCCCGCGACCGATCGGTGCTATCACGGCGGCCTCACGGCGGATCCGGTGCACGGGGAAATCCACCTCCAGTGGTAGGTGGTAAAACCCGTGCCGACGCCATTTATACCGGGCCGAGATCCATAAGAAACGAAGAGAAGAGAAGAGAAGAGAAGGAAACGTCCAATTGACCCTAGATCCTCCAAGTCCACCTCTGAGCCGTAGCGCGGCGATGACGTCGATTATGGCTGTGGCTTCCTCGGGTGATTCCGATGGAACTCGTCGACTAGTTCTTGAGCATTCTCGAGGTTCTCTGCCGGCTCCCAGCTCGTGCGTAGGTAGTTGTAACCAGCCCAATGAGCGAGATAGTGGAGCTTTCGGTAGCGTCGCTTGGAATCGAGAATCGAATCGACCTCCCCCTCGTCCGTATCATCGACAATCTTCGGCTGCAGATCCGATGGCGGCTGGCCGATGGCCGGCGGCGAGTACATATCAAGCAGGGATACGTGGAACACGTTGTGTATGCGCATCGTCTTTGGCAAGTCAAATTTGTAAGCTTTCTTATTGATGATTTTACTCACCGTGTAAGGTCCCACGCGCTTGTAATCTAGCTTCTTTGACGTTCTCGCCGTCTTGATGTTCCGAGTCGAGAGCCAGACCTTATCCCCGACCTCGAACGTCATCTTTTTGCCACCGGCGTACTTCGTCTGGTGGGCTTGGGCTTCCAACAAGTTCTCCCAGAGGGTGCGGTGTGTCTCCTCGAGGGCGGTTGCCATGGAGTCCGCTTGGGCTTCCGATTTCAAGCGGGCTAAGCCTTTGGGTGCCTTCAACTGCATCGTTGGGTGGTAGTTGTAGTTGGCCCAGAAGGGGGTCATCCTTTTCGAAGCATGCACGGCGTTGTTGTACGCGAATTCGGCCAACGATAGGAGCTCCGCCCAGTTATCCTGCTTGTAGTTGCAGAAGGCCCAGAGGTACTGCTCCATCGTCTGATTTTGCCGTTCCGTCTGGCCGTCCGTCTGTGGATGAAAAGCGGTCGACAGTCGGTGATTCATACTCAGGTGACTGCAGACCCTCGCCCAGAACCGACTCGTGAATTGGGTGCCCCAATCGGTGATGATGTTGTCGGGGACGCCGCGTTTGCAGATCACGTGCTCGAAGAAGAGCCTGGCCAGCTCGCGTGAGTCGACATCCTTTTTGCAGGGCAAGAAGATCGCCATCTTGGTCAGTCGATCGACCGTGACTAGGATCCCTGTGTATTCGGACGCGGTCGATTCTGGCAGGTCTGTGACGAAGTCCATGGTGACGCCATCCCAGGTCCGTGACGGTGGTGGCAGCGGCATGTTGATTCCGTGGCGGGCATGCTGCGGGGCCTTGATTCGGTGACATACTTCGCAGCCGCTGACGTACTTCCTTTTATACGTGTCCATCGTAGGCCAATAGAAATCCCTAGAGACTAGCTCAGAGGTGTTAAGAGCTCCAAAGTGACCGTACTCAGGGTGGACATGGAAGAGACTTATCACTTTGCTGCGGAGAGCATCGTCCGCGGGGACATATATCCTCCCCTCGTAGGTCAGAGCTCCATCGACGACCCTCCATTGGTTCTCGTCGGCTTCGGCTTTGACTGGGGCCATTGGGTTATCGACTAGCTTACCCGAGACGTCGACCGACAATGGGTCAGTAGCCTGAGCCTTCTTTATCGCCGGTAGGAGGTCATCGTAGGGTTCGACAACAGGTGTAGTCAGGGTCGCTAAGAGCCGTCCGACAGGCTTCTTGTAGCCGATCTCATAATCGGGCCGTAGGCGGGGTTTTTGTCACCTTCCAAGTGTTCGATGCTGAAGTCGTATGCTGAGAGAATCTCCGACCACCTAGCTTGTTGCCGTGAGAGCACTTTGGACGTTTGGAAGTACTCAAGGTTCTTGTGGTCACACCGCACCAGCACTTTGTGACGGGCGCCCTCCAGGTAGTGCCGCCATTGCTTGAAGGTCTCGACGATGGCGAGGAGTTCCCGATCGTACGTGTCATAGTTCTGCTCAGCTGGAGAGCATTTCCGAGAGTAGAAATTGACTGGCCGAAGGGTTCCGAAGCCATCATACTGGTTCAGGATGCCTGCAATCGCGAAGCCGCTCGCGTCCGTCTGGATGATGATCGGCTTGGCTGCGTCGAAGTGCTGCAAAATCGGTGCTGCGGTGAAGGCCTTTTTGAGTTTCCGGAAAGCCAGCTCGGCTTCTCGAGTCCAGTCCAATTTCGGCTTGATCGGCTGCGAGCGATTTGATGGTTTCGGCTTACCGCTCTTGCTCTGCCCATTGGATTTTAGTAATTCCCTGAGCGGGAGCGTCACCTTAGCATATTTTCGGATAAACCTCCGGTAGAAGTTCGTGAAGCCGAGGAGGACTTGGACGTCCTGTACCGACTTGGCAGTCGGCCACTCCTCGATCGTCGTGATCTGATCCGTTACCATACTGATGCCATCGGTGGAGATGACGAAGCCGAGGAAGCCGACCTCCGAGACTACAAATTGGCACTTCTCTGCTTTGCAATAGAGGCCGAAATCCTGCAGTCATTGTTGTACCTTCCGCACGTGCTCCTCGTGCTCCTTCTCGTTGGTGGAGTGGATCAGGATGTCGTCGAGGTAACAAATGGCAAAGTCGTCGATGTAGGACCGCAGGCAATCGTCGATGTACGACTGAAAAGTAGCCGGTGCGTTCGTCAGACCGAATGGCATGACCTTATACTCGAACTGACCGTATCGGGTTCAGAAGGCCGTCTTTTACTCGTCACCTTCCTTAATGCGAATGAGGTGATAGGCTCTGCGAAGGTCAAGTTTCGTAAAGATCCTGGCACTGCCAACACGGTCAAGCATCTCTGAGATCAGTGGGAGAGGGTACCGGTTCTTAATTGTGCCCTCGTTGAGAGCTCAGTAGTGCACACAAAGTCTCAAGCTGCCGTCCTTCTTCTTTGCAAAACGTATAGGCGCCGCCGCTGGTGATGATGACCGCTGGATGAAGCCATTGGCCAGGTTTGTCTCGATGTAGGCCTTTAGAGTTCGTAACTCAACCTCCGACAGGTTATAGATACGCCCGTAGGGCAGCATGTGCCCGGGTACCAGGTCGATCGCATGGTCAATTGACCAGTGCGGTGGCAGCGTCTCTGCCTTGGCCTTGCTAAAGACCTCCACGAATTGCTTTTACTTGGCGGGGATATGGCCATCATCGTCTGTAAGCACCATTTCGGGTGCAGCTCCATCTATACTCGTTAGCTGTGTGTTTTCAATCGTCTGATGGAGGGTAGGAATTCCCGGGAGTAGCGGTACCAGCCGTCCCAGACACAGAGGAACATATGACTGTGGCGCGCCTCCTCCCTTCGTGGCTCGGCGAGTCGGTAGCAGTTATACAAGTACCAGCAAAGTTACTCTTCTGCCGCAACTACCGCCGCTGCTCCTGCTCGCTCGTCCAGCTCCAGGCGCTCCTCTCACCTTTGGGGGTGATGCCTTCCATGGAAGCTCCCAGCAACCCTGTGCAATCGCCAATGCGTATGGGGAATGCCGCGAGAACCTCATCGCTAGCTATGAGATCCTCGAATGCGGTAGCTTCAAGCAGATGTATGTCTCGAACCCCGCCCTCCTCAGATGCCTGTGGAGGGTTCGGCGTCACATTGACGGTGGCCGCCGGTGTATTAGGCGTCACGTTGACAGTGGCCGCTGGTGTATTTGCATCGCCACTTGGGGTCCGCAGAGATAGAAGTCGACCGGATGTCCAGTCGACCTCAGGGTTTCTAGTCTTGAACCAAGGCAAGCCTAGAACCAGGTCGTAAGCCATAGGCACGACCAGCACGTCCGATTCGTCAACCAGAGCCAAGTGCTCAACATATTGAACCGCAATGCTCTTCTTTCGACTCTCCTTCACAGACATCATCAATTGGCCATTGAGGCCCTGCGTAGCTGTGAATGCCGGTTCATGTTGTAGTCCGGGTCGCCTGAGCAGCCTCGGGGACATAAAGATGCTTGTCGCACCACAGTCGAATAGAGCCCGAATGCGCTGCATCTTGCCTGTGTCGATCTTGTACGAGTACTTCGTGAACAATGTGAGACGAATCCGGCTTCTCTGTTCCACATAAGTATTGACTTGAAAAGAGAGCCCGGGGGGGCTCAAGGATAACTCTCGATTTGAGAGTGATTCGGTGGAGCTGGATCTCATCTTTCGTCGCCAACAACGATCTCATTCCCAACCTCTCTAGCCCTACCTCCTCCTCGTCCAGCCTCTCCCGTTGGGCTAGGTGCCAGGAGAGGTATGCGAGTTTTTTGACTGTTGAGTGTCAAACAACTTTTGGCGTTTCACTTGGTGGTGTCCGCCGCCGCCGCGGCTTCCGCCATGGTTGAAGCTCGATTCGGGCACACGAGCAGCGCTGTAAGTTGGGCACTGGAGGTGTCTATGGTTTTTGCTTCCGCACCGCGTGCACTGCTTGTTAGCCCTTCTGCTATCAAAGGCCTCCTTTGAGACCCATGGTGCTGGGGTCAATTTGCCGCGAGTGCCACCTCTGGACTTATCGTTGGTCGAACTCTCGGTCGTCGGTTCTGAGATGGATGGCCGGTAACTTCGCTTCCCGCCTTTTTGGGACGATTCCGGATGCCTTTGCTGTTGCTGCTGCTGCTGTCCGCCTGGCCTCTTATCGGTGTGTATGCCCTTTGAAACTGCGGCTTTGACGAAAAGTTTCTCAATTGTCTCGAACCTTCCACAAGCGGGTGTTATCGGCCCGACCTTGTTTTTGAGTGCGTGTCGGAGACCTGTCCAGGCCATGTCGGAGACCTGTCCAGGCCATGTCGTAGAGCATCTGCTCGCTCTTTTGTATGGTCCATCCGGCCTGTCTCCAATTAGCTTTCACACGGTTCGCGTAGGATCTAACCGGCTCATTAGGCAATTGTATGTATTCATCCATCGCCTTCATCACCGCTCTCCCGCGGCGGTCATTGTCTTCATATCTCTGGGTGATCTCTTGAGCGAAAAGGTCGAAGTCGTCCAAACAGCGATCAGAATCCACGCGTATGTCGCTGGCCCATTCGGAAGGGTCTGTCATCGCCGTCTGACGCTGCGTCGGATCTGAGTGGTTGCTCCAGCAGTCGAGGAGAGAAACCGCATATTTGACTTGATCGCGTCCGCCGCGTGGAAACATGCATTTGTGTGAGTCGAAATTGGAGCGTAACGCGTCGATAAACTTGTGTAACTCCTTGGCTCTGCCACAGTATCGTACAGGATCGACCATGGCGAAGATTGTGGGTTTCTCACACGTCGTGGCTTCGCGTTCGGCGTGTTTGGCGGCCAATTTCTCTCGTTCGAGAGCCAATCGTTCTCGCTCGGGCTTTAACCATACAGCCTGCTGTTCGAACACATCTTTAGCATCCTGTTTTAGGCCGACATCTCTCTAAGATCCTCGTCGGTGATCATGGATCTGAAGCCATCATCGTGGTCGTCGCCGTGACCTTCGTCTCTGTCGCCGACCTCCTCCTCGTTGTCTACTTCATCTTCGTCTCCGTGGTTGATCTCGACGTCTGATAAGGCCGCAGCAGTGGTCCTGGACCTGGTGATTCGACGTGTTTGGTTCTCGGACGCGGATGTTGCGACCTGCAAGAACTCCTCGCTGTCGCGACTGTCAGTGACGCGCATTTGGGTTCTAGATGACTTCTTTGAGGGCATTGGGCCTGCAATTGAATGAAATCGACAAATCGTCTGTTTGTGAACGTGTCGTGACGCGTTGAAAAAGTAAACAAATCACGAAACCCCGTGAGCAAAACGTATCTGGTGAGTGAAAAGTGATATAAGTGTAAGGACGTACGTCCTCATATGGATAGATACTTAAAGATACGGTTGCAAACGGAATAAGTGATGAAGATATCAATTATAGGGTATGTAGGTAAGATAATTGCTAGCGTGCCAAAAGCACTTTGCGAGGTGATTATATATGAAGGGCGGTTACCCGGCCTCGGCAGCCAAGTGTGCCCGGGAGCCAAGTGTGCTTAAGAGCCAAGTGCACTTGAGAGCCAAGTGCACCTGGCACCGCCATTACACAAAGAGCGAAGGTGAATGGTACACCATCTAACAAACAGCGTACTGGCCGACCTTCTATTCTCAATAATGAGGAAAAACAACGGTCAAAAGAATTTGTAACGTGTGGTGCACGTACTCGGTGCTTGACTTGCGTTGCAATAATTATAGAAATGGGTTATGCTTGCTGGGCACTTACTGTTACACGGGATATGGAGTCTATGGGCTATCACAAATGTATACATCGGCGAAAAACTTTTCTGCTATTTGTAAGGTCGTACGCCCTCGTAAGGATAGGTATACGTAGATACGGGTGCAAACGGGAATAAGCGATAAAGATATTTAGGGTTAGGGTTAGGGTTAGGGTTAGGGTTAGGGTTAGGGTTAGGGTTAGGGTTAGGGTTAGGGTTAGGGTTAGGGTTAGGGTTAGGGTTAGG
>MU122578.1:0-23769 GCA_014904905.1 Wilcoxina mikolae CBS 423.85 | reverse complement strand
TGGAGGTGATAGGCTTTAAAACCCCAGTAATTTATATGGGAGCCAGGAAAAAAGTAGACGCCTTGGCACCTCTTGGCACACCTGTTTTACAGTGTCTTATTGGCCAAAGCTATTACTCAGCAGCAAAAGCCACGTCAGTTTCCATTTTGGGATGTCACATGATAGGGAGACCGTCCCCAACCCTGAAACAAGGTAAAATAAAAAAGTTTAAAACATGCTATCTCACTCGACTCCACTTTAACCCCTGTGTTACATATGTACATGGGCCTGATACAACTGGCTATAACCGGGGCTGATGCCTCCTCTTTATATCTCGAGTCTTTCTCCTTCTTCTCTCTGTATCTTAGTCTATACACACGGTTCTCCCCATATCGTAACACCCTGGCCATGGCTGAGCAAAAACGTAGACACCGACCCTATTTAAATGCGCCCCACTATATGCGATACGTAGTCCAAGAATGATTAATGATACTAACATGATAATCATATTAACTCAACTTGGTACTATTTACCTCGTCCCTCGTCATATGCCTCTTCGGCCAACAACTCAGCACGACGCCGATACATCTATGCATGCGACGTCAGTTGTCGGTTAATATTACTATCGTTGAAAACTCACCCTCTTCAGCTCCACGAGCACCTCGTCGAGCTTATTCTCAACCATATCCATGCGCTTGTCCATCCGACGTTCCATCTTCTTCATCCCCTTGTCCATCTCCGTAACCTGCTCCCCCAAGTCGAACACAGCGCCCGCCAAAGCTAAAGTTTGCTGTTGCGGCACAAGTCCCTCGATCATATCCAGATATTCCTGTCTGCGTATCTGCATGTAGCCGAACTCCTGCTCGGGTGTCGGCGAAACCTCCGCTTGATCCATCTTCACGTCCTCGTCAGGAGGAGTTGACGACTCGAATCTCTTGGGCGCCGTTACCCGTTCACTGGACCCCTTAGACTGCTCTTCGAGCGATGACCGTGTCATGATATTCTATCACCTCTTTAGTATGGCGCGATGTCCTCGCTGCTTGTCTGTTAGTCCCCAAGTATACGGGTAAGTTTAACGTACCCTTCGATGCTGTATGCAAAGGTATAAGAGGAGGGAAAGGCAAGAAGTCTCTTCTTTATTATCGTCTAGTCGAGGCTGTATGCTAGGAGGTAGTATTAATGAGAAGGGCTTATATGCGTGCTCTGTATGAGCCGTAAGCTTCAAGGTTGTAGCTGAAGCCAAGCCTGACCCACTGCGTGGAGGTACAAAGGAAGTTTAAATAAGATGTAATTAGCTGCGCATCAAATCTTTACCCCGCAGGTCCACTCTGTCCCAAGACTCGTCAATTTTTCTAGCATCTAGCGAAGCCAAAACCCTAACCCTGTCATAAAATGACTCGTAATGGCTAGCGTAGGCGCTTATAATGACTCTTGGCATGACCCTGGTCAGAGTTAAGGTTTTAGCTTTTCTAGATACTTGAAAAATTTACGAGTACCACCTAAATGTGCAGTAGGTGCAATCATAAATGGTACCCACTTTACTATGCAGTACTTCGTACTTTATGGCTCCAGGTGTTCCACGTTTTCCAGGGGGAATCATACTGCCCAGCATGAAACTCAAGCAGGGCTATTGGAGCAAAATGACTGTCGACTATTTGGAAGGTAATCACACACGAAATTTGGAGTGTCTACCGGCGGCTTTGTAGCAGGCAGGGAGCAGCTACCCAGAAAGTTTTACAGGATTGATCGACTGGGAACCCTCCAAATTGGGTCCATCTCTAGGTAGTTCCTAATTGTCACACCTCTGATTCGTGCCAGAGATGAACATGTATCTTACGCTCCATACGATGTGTTCAAAGTTGATAAGCAGGCTCAAACTCTTGCGCTGAGCATTAACGATTTACAGCCGGTATGCCTTCATATGGTGCCGAAGATCGAAGAGAGCTGGTGGTGGAACCCCTATGTTACCAATTTCTTTTGAAATCGCCTTAAGTTCTAATTTCTAAAGACTTTGGGAAGTGTTCCTAAACATGTAGTAGGCTCTAGGTTTCTTACTTCCTAGTTATTCTAAAAAGTAATGCGACAGTAATGCGGCATTGCGGTAGCATTCACGAGAATGAGCATTTACGTAATTAAGTATTAGTTACACTGCTACATTGCCAAGACTGTGGTAACACTACGGAAAATACAGGGATGCGGTAGTACTATGGCACCAATAACACCCCCCTTTTTGCTATAGTAGTTGGTGTAGAGCAGGTGCGCTCCACTTCTGGCGAGTTTCAAGTGCACGTGCCTTTGGCTGCCTTCCAGGTGCACTTGCAGGTGCGCTTGGGTTCCAACGGTTTCCAAGTGCACTTGCGTTTGTAGACGCTTGTCACTGGCTTGCATTTCCGGCACGTGATGCCAAAAACAGGAACGCATAGCATCAACCGTCACTCGACTAATACTACGCTAAGTTGTTCACGTGATGTGGCAAATCACCGTGCGCAGTTGCCGAGTTTGACGGAATGCGAGGGTCCTTTTTGGCTATAATATAGTACCTGCCTACAGGTAAAAAATCACGTCGAAAAAAATCACGTCGTACCGGATCCGCCCGTACGTTCCAAACTCACCTAACACATCAAACGCGGCGTGCTGGAGGTGCACTTGGGCCAGGGCAAGGCCCGGTAAGTGCCGATATACATAGTCTCCTAAGTCTTTAGTCTCAGGGTGTTTTGTACTGCGTCTGGAGCTATGAAGTCCTAGCAAACTTTCTGAATCCTATAGCACATATTGTCTAATAGTGTCTGGCTGTCACTACTTGCCATCATCACCATCTACTGCCGCCTACAGAATCAGGTTCAGGTGGCTATTGGATGTACGAGCAATGGCCATGCGCACGTGACTTCCGTTGGAGGCAAACGCTATTTACCCGGCTCTACTGATCTCTTATGAACTGGTGAGTGAACCTGGGCGCAACTCTCAACCACTCCAACAATGGACCACCTTGCGACCACTACCGCCTCCGTTCTCAACATCGAGGGTGGCATGAATAACCCCGCGACTGCCACTACCTCTGACGCGGCCGTGATCCCCCTCGCGACAACTCCCATCTCCGACGAAACTGCAGGCGTCCCAGCTACCACCAACCCCGCCTCAGAGATTGACCTCGACACACCCATGGACAACTCCATCACTACTACTGCTACCCACGCGATGATCACCCTACCCACTACCGCCTCGGCCTCCGATCTTAACCTCGACGTAGTCATAGACCACATTGCTACCTTCAACACCTCTGGCGCAACGACGAGTCACCACGCGACCGTTACTGCGTCTGATCCCCAACCCGGCGCTGGCACGGCCCTCCCCACTGCCACTTCTGCCCCCGACCTCAAACCCGAAGTCTCTTTGAACAACCCCGCCACCATCTCCGCGTCTGTTCACAACCTCGACCCAGCCATGACTCCCTCAGCTATCACCCCCGCCCCCAATTCCAATCCCGATGCCACCACCAACAACCCCGCCGCTGCCTCCACCTCTATGACCCCACACACCAAAACCGCTTGGGTTGCCATCACATCCGCAGATATCAGCGTCTCTCTCCCTCAACCCGGCGAACTCATTCGCCTTCCGTACGAAATGGCTAACCTCAATTTCCCCTACGGCCCGCGGTCTGTTATCGCATCGTCATTTGGCTCCCAAGCCTCGTACCCGGGCGGCCCCAAGCCCCGCCACGCACTTGTCAGTACCGCGGTTCGATCTCCCAACGGCAGCGTGCGGATCAAATTCTATCCTATCGTTTCGTATTGGAGCCCTTCCAAAGGATGGCAGGGGCCCTGGAAAGCCCGCGAGTGGATGGAAACCGCGAGCGAGGTCTCACAACTTCACCATATCCCGATTCCTGCTACCGACTGGGATCCGGAGCCACATCCTGCTCTTGGATTCCGACTGGCATTTAAAGCTGGCGACAAAGATTGGAAGAATAGTCGTCCAGCGTGGATAGCGGCGTGTCAACATACTCTTTCCATCAACAAAGATGGCTAGTTCGATCCCCCCATTCTACACTTGTTTCTTCGTCTGACCAGGTTATAGTGGTATCGATGCGCCCCCGCTCCAGTGACGTTGCTTAACGCCGAGATGCTTGGTCACCTCAGTTTCTACCTACAAGACCTCAAAGAAATCGTCAATGCCACCGCTACTCGAGTAAATTACGCCGCGTTGCCTTCGTACGACAATATCTGGAAAACCATCTTCACTAAGCCGACCGGCGGATTCTACCCCGAGAACCCGCGGTATGTCGATATGGACGAGGACGAAATCTGGGACAGTGAGGATGGTGATTTCTTCAGCGTTTGGCGGCACGCAGATGCACCGGCGGCGATGCAGGAGGAGGTGAAGCGATTCGATGATGATTGTCTTGTAAGCAAGATTATGGAGTGGGATAATTGTGGGGAGGAATATGAGCCGCTTGAGGAAAACGAGATTATCAGCGACGGTTGTGACTCGAATATTGACGGGACGGATTACGTTTTCAAGGTTGAACGGATTGACATTGGAAGCTCGGCGTCAGATGATGGAGGTGAGCTTTGCCAGGAGCTGGAGGATTGATAATAGGCGTTACTGGGCATGTGTTTTTGGTTACCGCCGTTGAGCGTGGAGTGTTTGTTGCAACTGCTGTATTAAGTCTCGCTCTCCATGTCACGTACAACACACGGTAATATATCAGTACAAGTGTCACGTCTCCATACGTACCCTTACCAGCATACTTACGTAATATTCACTAGTGGTTGGTGTAGCAGTGTAGTTAGGCATCACGTGAAGAGTGGGGCTATTTGAACATTGCCATCGCATTAAATGTCAGCAATGAATTCCCACCGACCACCAACTCCACCAAAATACATGTCCTCTCTTCCTCCGACTCCGCCCGAATCCTCTCCTATTGACGGCAAATCCGCCCTGCCGAGTCCTCTTCGTGAGGGTGCATTCTCACCGCTGGATCGCGTCGTGTCGTACCTCGCGTCGTGCGGCATTGAGCCCCCCCTCCACGACCACCGCTTCCACCTCCCTGCCCCGCAATATCGTCGCTTTCTTCAGCTGCTCGACTCCCCCCTGCAGTTGTCCGGGCTGTCTGGCCGCCTCGTTGACTCCCTCCGTCACGACTACAACGCGTCAACTGCCACCCTCACTATCCGAGGAATGCCTACACCCGTCCACGACTGCTTCGGCGAGTTCATATGCATGTGTGCAGGCGACATGCGCGCAACGGGATTCTTGACAAAAGTGGAGAGCCGCTCGGTAATTGTGCGGTGTGGTTCAACCGACCACGCGCTACCATCATCGGGGAGCGCGACGGCGACCGGGACCCCGGGAGGGAAGGCGGTAGGCATTGTTAAGCAGCCTGACGTGGCGCTCCAGGTTCGCCGACAGATGTTTCCGCGGATTGTGTTCGAGGTCGGGTTTACGCAGACGTATGAGAGCCTGCGGGAGGATTGTCGGCAGTGGTTGATTCGGTCTGCAGGGAGGGTGACAAGGATGTTTTTGGTTAAGATTGAGGAAGATGACCGCGTGCGACGGCCCGAGGGTGTGGAGGATGACGATGCGATCGGCGGCATGGCCGAGGAAGCGCGGGTGAAGTCAATGCTACTCGGATCGGATGACTCAACGCCGGATGCGTACGACGAGCTATTTGAGAACATTACCGTCGAGGATTGGGTCGGCAAGTTGACCGCATTTATCGAAGAATACCGGTACGACAGTGCATCGCGTGCAGTGGTGATGCATGGTAATCGCATCGTTCGTACTCACCACTCATTTCCCGTTCGATCTTGGCTGATGAATGTGGTCTCTTTTAGTACCTCTTACGCACCGACGAAGGCGTTGAAGATTCTGAAGCTCTCGACTACATTGCCTCGCCGCTTACGCTGCACATCGAAGACATCTTTCCGGACGTGAACGATGGCCGGCGGTTTGAGCTGCCGCTACAAGATTTCTGCGAACAGCTCGAGATGTCGCGGAGGGAACTGGCGGTGATTAGGTACCTACGATGGAGGAAGAATGAATCGGGTTTGATGGATGATAGGCGGCAGGATCCAGATTATGTGTAAAGCGATAAGTCAAAGACTGAAAGAAGCAGAGGCGGGCATGAGATACGAGGCTTTGATTCTTCTTGAAATTGGATTTTCGTGAGTGCACCGCTGTGGGGCGTAAAAATCCCGATCGTTGCCACCCAAGAATTTCAATTAAACTCCAGTGCATTCTGTTTGAACGCCCACTTCCTCTTTCCAGCATGAGATCCGACCTCTGCTCCCTCCTGCTAGCATCGACTCTAATGAAAACCACTGTTTAAGGCCTGGTGTTGCTCTCCCTCCATTTAGAGGATGACAGAGACTTCTTTTCTCCCGGTAGTGAGCGTCTTCCCCTACCAAAGAAATTCCGGGGAAGAACGGAGAATCTCCGAGCACACCGTGTCCTGTTGTCACCAGTGGAGATTGGCCGCAAATAAGGCGCATTACATTACCCCATTGACCGGTGACTGCATGGGTGATGTTTCTTAGGTATTCGGGGTGCAGAAGCTCTGGTACCTGGTGACCAAACCTGCCACAGGAACTGGTGTGGCTCTTCATTATCCTCCACTACCTGCCGTAGCATTCATTCCCTCGCTGATCCACCACTGCTGTCCGTATAGGCTGAACCACGGGATTTAGACGGGGGCAGGATCCCGTCTAAAACCCGTCCAACCCGTCCAAATTTCATCTATTTCGTGTCAAAATCGCAAAATCGCCCGCGGATAAAGAACGAGTGGTTTGACTCAACATCGGACAACGCGACCTGATAGAGCTCATCAAGTAGTCCATTTCACTTCAAACAATCATCCTAATCGGAGAAATATTCATGGAGTTGACAAGGGAGGATGGTATGGACCCCCCCTTCTCCCCCCATGCACCACCACATATCCCCATATCAACGCCATGCATATTTGTCCAATAAGGATGATTGTTAGATGTGAAATAGACTCTGTGATGAGCTCTATCCACCCGCGTTGTCCGATCATGATTCGAACAATTCGTTCAAACTCTATCCTTGGAACTAACCGAATCTCACTGAAAAATGCTCGAAAAACACAAATTTAGTGGAGCAAGAACCGCTGGTGCAAATCAAGATTGGACAACTCGAGGTGGTATAGGGCATTCATTAGACTATTTCACATCAAACAATCATCTTAATTGGAGAGATATTGATAGAGTTATGATGAAGTCATCATGGTATGGGCAAATTGCATGGAAATCGGGTCAAATCGACAAAAACGGCTGAATGGAATCAGGATCTGACAACGTGAGTGAATAGAGCGCATCAAGTAGACCATCTCACGTCTAACAATCATCCCAATCGGACAAAACTTCATGGAGTTGACATGGGAGGATGGGGTGGTGCAGGGGGGGAGGGCACTAGTGGGGGGTCCATATCATCCTTCCATGTCAACTCCATGAATATTTGTCCGATTTGGATGATTGTTTAACGTGAAATGGTCTACACAATGCGCTCTATCCATTTGCGTTGTTGGATCTTGATTTCATCCATCCGTTCTTGCTCCGCGGCCGTTTTGTCGATTTGACACGAAATGACACGAAAACCCGTCTAAATCCCGTGCGTGTTTCGGCTGTATATATGATCCCGTCCTGTCCGACGGGACGGGTTCCAATATGGAGTTCCCGTCTTGTCCCAGACCCGTGGTTTAGCCTATTTCCGTAGCCACTGCGATTTCGATGCTTAATTATGCCTTCAATTAGACTATTCTCTCCATAGGGCTGTGTAAGAGAAAGGGTGCATGACCTCCTGCTTGTTCAACCGTAGCTCGATGAACCACCCATTCGATAGTGTATGGCTATCCGCTGTTCGATGATCCGCCGCCAACTGCTTCATGATTTTCCGCTTGAGGATGGTCCGTTGCTTAATATTCTACTGCTCTGTCAACATGTCCTCGATTGTCCGCTGGTTGGTCTTCTTCCGCTCAATTGCCTACTACCGCTCGATGTCTGCCGCTGGGCGATTGCTCTCTACCGGCTGATCCTACTCAATCAATCATTAGGTAATGGGTAAACTAATGCACGATCTGGAGTCGATGGCAGATGCAAAGCACTGCCCAACAGCATTAAAATGAACACTCTCCTCCCGGCATTGCGGTGAGGCACAATGGGGGAGTGGAGTGGGTAAAAGAATACTGTTGACTCATTGACAATACAAAACCCCGCGTCCCAATCCCGGTGATAACTTGGTTATGGATATCAGGAGAGAGGGCGAGAGCAGGAAGGAGGATAGTAAAGGCAACGATGGCAGCGGGTGTGGAGGTGGCGAGATGTAGCAGAAAAGGAGGAGCGAGAATCGATGACAGTGCAATGGTGAATAAGCGATTGAACCGCGTTGTGGCTGCTTGTGCGAGTACCTAGGGCTAAGGGTGCGTACTTGTGTACTTAAGTACTCTAGTACTTATCTAGTACGTACGCTCCATGTTGAGGTGATTATTGAGTACGGCCATCACGTACAGGTGTGCCATTGGCACAGTATATGACGTGGCTTGCCTTTTGTATACTAATGCGCTTACTTGGCGCGACACCTTAAGCTGTTACATACATACAAGCATCAATTTGGTCGGTACAATACCTCGTCGCATAGCATCACCCTGGGTGCTCACTGGGGACTCTCTCTCCGCGTACTCTCCGGGATCTCAGAGTGATGAATGACCGCCCGGGCATCCGGTGACAAATCCATCGGATTTTCTTCTCAAGTGTTCGTGATAAAAGATGCAACCTTTAAATCCGAACAAATTATATGTACTTGTATAAGTACCATGGGTGAAATCAACACCAAGACAGAACCCTACTCCTCAAGTAAAACCGGTTGTGCATTCCCACTACCACACTGCTGGAATTCTCGCAATGCTAACTGCGACAAGATATAAACTCACTGAATTGAGTACCTAGTAACGTATTCAAATTTCACCTCGACGTAGTCACTCGATAGTACCCGAGCAGACCTAGCCCCATCTTGGCCTTATCAATCTAATCTAATCAGAGCCGCCATTAGATCGTGCTCTGAGATTTCGTCGGTCGTCAATCTCAGATCTAAATAAGATTGCAAAGAAGGCAAAAGCTGGGGTTTAGGAGCACAGTCGCAAGGCACGGGGAGCCAACAGTGTACGGCGTAGGTAATTTTGAGATCTCTATTTATGCTACGCTATTTTATATGCTTGAACAGACCGAATCACCACATCCACCGAGTACTCCAGCGTTCACTACCGAGTCCACAGTCAAACACAGCCATAAGGAGCTGATTAGCCGTCGGTAAAGAGCATACAAGTATAGTGGTGAAATCATCGCAGTGCGGCAGGGGTATGGCAGTATGGCGGAGAGTCGTCAAAGTCGGACGGTATATATATGTAACCCAGTCAGCGTCCGCAATTGCTGGTAATCAACGATATTCAACTGACCTCTTGCGTCAGGTGAACAACCAGACGAGACGGACGGACAGAAGAACAGTGAATTGAAGAGACGGTCGAATAGCGGGAGAAATAGTTGAACGGCAGCAAGAACGTACAGTGCTATATCCAGAGCAACAGTCGCCCTTCCAGTTAGATCAATGTAACTCATTACTACAAAAGCTTGAAAATCGTGGTTTATAATTACCACGGCTTTTTGCGTGGTTTGTTTACCATGTTAAAACCACAACATAATACCAGGAGTTAACAACCCCATATGGAGGAAAGTGTCACATCCCAGAGAGCACAGCAGAAGGTCAAGGGTGCAAAGCTCACAGATTTTCTTGTTGTACCGAATCCTCTCGTACTGAACCTCTCTCTTGACAGTCTAAGTCTAAATGACACGTACACAGAACTTACAGGGTAGCGGTTCCGCGCTCAACCCTAACCCAATAACACGTGATAACGTACTCTACGATCCGCTCCAACATTTCTGTTCTGTATAAATACTCCGCCGCAGCGCTAAATAGCACGACACCCGATGTAACACGGAGCTGCAAAACCTCTCTAATCACGAGTAGCCATTTGATAACGCGAATACAGCACGGAAACGTGCCAATTGAGCTCTAGTACCGTAACACTAGAGAACGGTAGCACCGCTGCCCCTTTCCTTTTACGTGGACATCCGCGGTGGATGAGAATAATAGGAAACTCACCAAATCACCAAACCATTCTCTATTCAGCATAGCATCCACATTGTGCGTCCACCGCATGTATCGCCTCAATTGTAGTATTGCCCACCTAGTCCACCGTTCTCACTTTCCCAGTTTTTCTGGCCACGTACTCGCAAGCTCGCACATCGGCCGAATTTATTCGCCACCACTGAGCATGAAACAACGTCCATCGCATCCACCACATCCTTCGCTTCAATTGTAGTACTGCTTTACCCACTTTGTAAGTTGCACCCGCGTTGTCCACTGTAATACCACTCACCCTGTCCCACCGGGTCGATCCCAGTTGTGCCGCAGCGGTGGTGAGTGTAGGCGCATTCGGCCCTGCTTGAAAGAACCATTGGGTAATATGAAGGTCGTCTTCGAGGGTTACTACCACAGCGGCAGCACCAGCGGTATACGTGGACGATTAAGAGGGCATTTAGAGCTGGGAACTGGGAACAGAAGGCGGTACGTATGGTGCTGGCTATAGACGGTTAATGCTTGAAACTGGGAGCTAGAGCTGGAGAAGTTCATACCAATTCCACCGCGTACGTCCACCTGCTTCGCGTCAATTATAGTACTACCTCGCCCACCTTACCCTCCTAGCCTACGGCATCAGCCGCGCCGTCATTTGCGTTTGGATAGTGATGCGCAAACGTATTCGGGTTGTTGCATGTATACTTGGATCATCAGTCTCAGCCTAAGACAAAACGACGGGCTTGTATGAGGATACGGGCTGATGGGTTTCAGCTGGATAACACGAGTGCGTATGCATAAGTATCCTGAGCCAGTACACGGAGATATAGCTTCAGTTGTGGCGGAGCCAGCAGCAATCTAGCGGTAGAGGTGCTGCGGGAATGTTGAAATTTGATCTCCGGTAGCAAGTCATCATAAGGTTTGGTACCAATTGCCGTTCGCACAGACAGCGGCGGAGAAGCAATTCTCCTGGGAGGGTGTGTGCAGTGATGGACTCTCCCGGACAGTGAATTGGGCGAAGGGGAAAGATCATGGGCGGCGGTGAATGGCGAGAGGGCACACAACTAGCCGGCCGGTTTGGATTCAACTTTCCATAGGTAAGTTTCCTCAAAGGCAGAGGGGATATGTGAACTTCGACCAAAGTCAAACATGCCATGTTAACCGGTCGATTTACTCAAAATGTTCGAATAGAACGACTCTGGGATTCATACTAATTCCACCGCATATGTCTACCGCATCTACCGCGCCAATTGTAGTACCACCTTGCCAACCTCGCCATTGCCTCCTTCGCATCAAAGGTAGTACGCCCCACCTCGCCAACTACATCCGTTGCTTCAATTGTAGTACCACCTCGTCCACGTTGTCAATTGCAATACCCAGTCAATCACAGCCGTCGTACTGAGAGGATAGTAGTTGGGTGCACATGTACGAGATTCCCGGGCTGGAGTAGAGAAGGTCAGTTATTACAAATGGGAGCTGGGAGTTGGGACACAACCCACCGCTTCTTTCGCGAAATGTAGTAGAGAACCCGTACCCTACTCGAATGTGTACTGTACGTTACGCGAATGCCAAGACCACATTTATTTCGGTTGATTTTTTTTATTGCAACACCACAACTCTTTCATCAATCCAAATAGTTAAATTCAGTGAGGAATTTAGAATACATCAAATCAAAAATTGCGCGAAATGGTCAACAACTCATGGAGTTGTTTTCTCTTGAAGTTTCCTGATAATTTTCATGGGGTGCTAAGCCACAATGTCACGGTACCCGACCAAATCATCAGGAAACTTCAAATGAGAATATCTCCATAAGTTGTAGGCCATTTCGCATGATTTTTGATTTGCTGTATTCTAAATCTCTGACTGCATTTAACTTGTCCCATGAATGGGTTGTGGTGTTGCGATAAACAATTAAGCAAACATTAGATGTGGCTTGGCATTCGCGTAGGTTATGGGTTCTCTACCTTGTCCACCGATAATCCCAGTCGTGCATAACAACGCGATTGGAATGCAGGGCTGCATATCGGTGAAGTTGGAGATGAGACGCACCAATAAAAACAAAACCCAAGGAGTCACTCGGTACATCTCAGACCTGAGTTCGGGCCTCTTGCCCGTAGCCCAGGAGACAAACAAAGCAGTTCACTAAATCCACCACGTCATTCGCTTCAGTTGTAGCGAGGGCATATGAGAGAACGGTGCAGTACCGAGCTAATCATAGCCGTCGTATGAAGAGGTCCGGAACACTCGGAGGAGGTTTCCTATCCCCCATTTTTCGCAAGCAACTACACACAATTGGTGTCGGTAAGAACATGACACCGGAAATATCCGTAGAGTACGCACGCTGGCCTATTCTGGGAAACTCTTTGCGTTCGCTTACCGTTTCTAGAGGTCGCCGAAATTCTTTCGCTTGGTGGGACTTGGCAGCATGATGATCGCACCTGTTTTGCTGAGTTGCCCGCTATTCTACCGGTATATCCGAGATTACGGTACTCTAGGCCTTTGACGGAGACATTGGAGTCCACTGCCTCCATCCACTCCACCATCCATCCACACTCCACCATACACCCACTCCACCCCTCAATCCACTCCTCAGGCTCAACTACAGCACAACATTAACGTCAAAGTCGATATCGCCGCCGTCTTTCACTGCTCTCTCGATCGCGCACGCCTTCACACTCGTCGACGTCTGTTGTTCTCGTCCCTCCCCACGCCGCTGCCTTCGCCTACGCCTCCTCCGCACTCGTCGATGTCTCCTCCGTACTCGTCGACGCCTGTTCTCTCACGCGTCCGCAACTCCATTTCTACGCCTCTGCCCTGTCCATACCTCCGCACTATGCACCCACATATACACGTCGCCTATACCATTCCATGCCTTCTGATGTCCCCCCCCGCATAGCGTGTACGGCAAAGACTCTCCTCGATTGTGTACGCCTCTGTCTAAGCCGTTGCACCCTGAGTTACTGAGCGACCTCTAATTCACAGGACTATTTATTATTGCTGATGCCAGGTCCAGGCGGACACTAAGGTACTAGTACCCGCCCGGACCTGACATAAACACCGAGTGGTTTTTATTTATTACGGAGTGTAGGAGAGAGTGTGGCGGTTATAAGTCACTTCGTCATTTCAAACCCTCCGACCTCTCTTCTCCGACCTCTCTTCTCCGACCTCTCTTCTCCGACCTCTCTTCTCCGCCCTTGTCCGCCTCAGTCCTCGTTTACTCCACCACCGTCCTATACTCTGCCTTCATCTATGTGCAACATATCTTGTCTACGCCGTCGTCTCCCACTCCCCCGTCGTTAACCCATCCGCTCCCGTCTCTCCTCCGCCCCCGTGTCTCCTCTGCGCCATCGTCTACGCCCTCCTCCGACATCATCTACCCTCCGGCGTCATCTAACCCATTTCTGTCATCTACCTCGCTGCCGTCGTCGTCTCCTCTACCGTCATTCACCCTCCGCACCGTCGTCTATGTCTACCGACGTGACGGCGGTCCAGTTAGCACTCGCAATAGCAGTATGGACGGAGCAGTATACCCGGTGGGATCGAGAATAGACTTTATGCACTTTTCACCTTACAACTTAGTACATAGCAACACTTCCGACTCCCTCTTGGCAGCGATCGGTAAGTGCTAGCACGGTGTGTCCTCTTTCGCTTGCTTATCGCGAACAATTGAGTCGAGTTGATCGATGGGACCTACGGCGGCACGAGTCGAGAACACAGTTAACCGATGCCAGTGTCTACTCTCTATACGACTCACTCTTACGTCGATTCTGGTACTTGTTCAGTGGCAACTCGGGAGCAATCGAGCAGAGGTCGTGAGGGAACCAAACAGCAGCCACACACGATAACCGAACGACGCGTCAACGGGACGAGATCTGGAACGCTCGCCACGAGGTCGAGGCTATGCGACGAGACTACGGCTGCACACAGCGATCGACACACTGCATGCTGTTCGGGATGACAACGATGACGACAACGCTACGGATGCTATTCTGTGTGGGGCACGTGTACGGGATGGACCTCGGTGACTTTGGGGGAAACGTCGGCTGGATGGATAAAGAGAAGCCCATGGTGAGCGTCGCGGAGGTATCGCCAGAGGATAACGCTGGGTATGTGATCCAGGATAGAGATCTTGGGGGTAGACATTCACACACCGACACCGACACCGACACCGACACCGACACCGACACGGAGACCGACACCGAGACAGACATCGACACGGAGACTGACACCGACACCGACACCGACACCGACACCGATACCGATACCGAGATCGACACCGACACCGACAGTAACGAGTCCGATTCCCTCACCTTGGATGAGGCCCCGAGAGGATGACGACGACGACGATGGGGGGATGATGACGGGTATGACGATGCTTCAACCAGTTGGAGCAGTAACTTCGGTGGAGAATACCGACTACCGGCGAACCCGGCACGTTTATTTACACACATTGGACGCGACACCTATAAATCGACACGACATCGACCGACCGATCGGCACGATGCCAACCGAACGACGTGATGGAGGCGGTGCAAGAAGCAAAACATGGTCCGGCTGGACCAGGGAGCTAATCCAAGGGGGTGCGGCCCTGCGGGAGGAGCAAGGGAGATCAGATGCGGTTGCTGAGCGGACTACGGACAGAGATTGGGGCAGCCTCAGTTCCAAGTCCGATGGGAAGGTATCCGGATGACGAGACCACATTGGAGCCTCTGACGCATCTCACCCAGTTCGGACGAAGAGACAGTACACGAATATTTGGCGGCACTCAACGACGAGAGTCTCACCAACTCCTCCCGTAGGGACCTTCTAGCTACGCCCTGCGGATCCTTGGCGGCGACTACGACGACCTGACCGCGAGCGACCAGAACCACGGGGCAACCACCTACACGGAGGATCGCGAGGTTAGCGGCGAGGTAATACGAGGACTTCAGAGCGGGCAGGTGTATCGAGTCATATGTGCGGCCCAACAGTATGTATATATTGAATGCGAGCTATTGAGAATAGACTGCACGTTTCTAGCAATTCACAAGTTGACTTGGGACTTAGTGCTGTCATCGATGTTGGAATCAGTGTTAGGTTTTTTGTTTTGTTTTAATCATACTGTATTCACTCTATTTAGTGTATGACAGACCCATCAGTGTTAGGTTTGTAACCGGCATGGTGGATACAATTGGACATAGCAAAGTAGTGATGTCTGTCTTCGTGTGGATACTGGTACTCAGGGCTGTAATCGACGTAATAGATGCGGTGGATGCGATAGATGGGTAGATGCGATGGATGCGGTGGATGCAGTGGACGCGGCTATGATCGACTTGATACTCCTATCGATGCTACCCCCGGTAGTGAGGGCTGCGATCAACGCGGTGAATGCGGTAGACTGCTTGCGGTGTTGGGTGAGGTGATTGACCCTGTTTAACTCTCCATATGAATCTTTGTTAGTCTTTGTGTTTAGCAATTAGGGTAGTTGCGTGGATGGCAGATGGAGATGGTTGTCGTGGTTTGAACTGAGAAAATTTTAAGTAAACAGTGGGTTGTGCAAACATGCTAGAGACCTCTTTCTGGGTTGTGAAAAAAATCGGTGAAGTCACCAATCAACACAGACAACTTTTTCCAGATAGCTGTCGTGCGGTAGCACACACATAGAACTTTGCTTGGTAGATGGAGGCCGGCGGCAGAGAGCCAAATTACAAAATTGCACAACCATACATCTGCCCTTCCTGTCGGTGTTAGTCACAATGCTATCGAGATAAGCCAATTTCTATGTAGAGTATCAGGGGAAAATGCGTCTACTATAGTGGATCACTGCGCTGCTGCAATTGGAATTCCGATGAGTACCAGAACTGGCACGACCGTTCACTTCATACCTCGCAGTTGTGCCACCATGCGCTCGCCGTAGCATGCATGATGATGTGTAGGCGACAGTGATTTGGTTGTATGTAGAGTACCTTCCGCAATATAGTGTGGAGTCAAGCACTTGTGTCTAGTAGTTCGGGTTGGGCGTTCTAGTGCTGGAGAACAGATCGTTGAGATTTCTTAGCGTGCGATCAAATTTGAACGACCTAATTAGGGAAAGCTTTATCGTTTGGCGTCGAGAGAGGAGTTTCGGTGAAGTTATTGAACGGGCGCGATCGCGAGGGATGAAACACTCAAATCCCTGCTCTCATTCAAATTTTTACATATATTTTGTTCTAATTTCCGGGCACATGCTGCATGTTTGAATAGATTAGGATGCGGCCGATTATTGGATGAAGTCTGGATACAGAGTCCTACTGGCTGAAGTCAGATGGGAGCCTGGCTAACGTTACCAGTTCAGTAGATACTTACATATGTTGGCCATGCATGACGGTCTCACCTTCCATGCTCCCATTTGGCACCCTGCAGCATCCTGCAGCATCCTGCAGCAGCGTTCTGTAGCTCCATCCAAAATTTATCTATCATAGTTGTTCGTGATAATAGTTCACGCGAGACATGACACTCTGCCACGTCATCACAGAATCCCTCCAATCCTTTTATCCAGCTCCCAAACCCTCTACAGCTATCATTCGAAGTGCCGAGTAACATTTTGGGATTGGTCCACTCTGGAACTACCAAGTCAAACGATCAAATACGGTTTATATTGGTCTATTGGCCATCTGCTCTATGCCTCCAATAGCCAGTCTTCTTTGACGTTGGACGTGTCGCCAATCATACCACTCTTTGGTTATAATGTTACAAAAACGACTTGAATATGCAGCTGTTCGAAGTGCGGTATTGGTTGGTTGGTCCATCGGTAAGAGATTGTTTTTATGAATCGCAATCAATACGTACTTAAAATAGATCATGTACTCACTGACCATCGCTGCGTACACTGGTTTGGTCAGAATGGCAGGCCCAGTTACCGAAAAATATCATTGCATATGTAACGTGATAAAGTCGAGAAGTTGGCCAGGTTCCCGTGCTTCTATGGGTGGAATACCTATTGGTGGTATTATGGATGTGCCCGATATGGTCGCTGTGTTTAAGCAGCCTGCTCCCCGTAATGTGGAAATTTTGCTGTTGACGTGTTCAAGGTGTGGGTGTGTATGATCGGGAATCTTGAGGATCATCGCTACTTGAAATTTTTAGAGTGATTGTCGATCGATGCATGGCAATCTACACAGGAGTCTCTTGATAAATCGCTAGTCTTATCATCGGCAGTGCGCCTCTTCTCTTGGCAGCGGGGTTCGTTGTGACGCTCAGCTGTGCCCCTCATTTTGGAGATGCGTCCACATTTGACTGGCTGTGTCCATAATGCCAAATGTATGCAGAGTACGAAATGGATGGTCAACTGGGTGCAACGCGCCAACCATAATTCAAAAGTAGATCACATTGACAACACGACCAACAGTGGGAAAACAATAACGACCGACAGCAACAACACTACAGATACTCAGAAGCAGATTGGAGTAAATTCCCTCAACGCGCGAACTGCGGTTGCACTGTTTGCCGTGCTGTGATCGTAATTTGACACCAATCGGCAATATTCACCTCTTAGTGTGCCGCAGGTTTCGAGGTTTGTGCATGGTGAATGTCGCGGTCTTGCGTTCCGAAACACATCATTGTAGGAAGGTGCAATCCGCAAGTGGCACAGGTCCTGTAAGCACATGTGGTCTGGCGAACGAAAATTACACGCTATGATGCGATTGCTACTTTTAAGATCGGAACGCATCCAATGTGGTACACGTGCTCAACCAAACTGTGCTGCACACCATGCATGCCCTGGAGTGGTTTTGTGATACATACTAGTTGGCGTATTGCATCGTGCAGACCATCCATTTCCAAGATACATACATACATCCGGCATGATGGAACAAGCCAATGTGCAAAGTGGGGGCACTGTTGAGCCCCAAAAGTTCAAGGTAAGAGGGGTAGGTAGTCTCTAAGAATTTAGAAGCGTGATCGATCCTCAAAATTACCCACCTCTGAACCTCCTACAGTACCAACAACCCAATTCCACATCCTGGCTTAAGGTATATCCGGAGCTTCCTCTCTTTCAGCCTGACTGACACACGCAGCGACCATATCGGGCACATCCAGCAACCACAATACTACGAACAGGTACAACGTGACCAATAGCGGGAACACAACGACTAACAGTAACAGCGTTGACACCATGGGTGAATATAATCATGCTACCCACAATCAGATCGAGAGCTCGAATCTTTACGGTGGGCAGCACTGGTCCACTACTTACAATTATCACGGGTGCGTTTCTTCCGAACCTACACGATGTGAGGACGGTTTGCTAACCTGGTCCTCCCATTTCCAGAAGCGACAGTCAGAATAATCACGATCAAGAACTGTCGTGCAAGATATTGAAACCACGTAAGTGACATAATGGAACAAGTTAATCCTAAGGCTTAATAAATGAAATCACAATTACTGACTACCTCCTCGCGCTAGTTGTGGCAGAAATGGAAACGAGTACGTTCTTACGCCTGCTGCCTATGACCGACCAGGACAAGCATGTATCCATGTCGCCTATCGATCCAGACGACCCGAAGTTATACTGGATCCTACGTGACGCCGACTTCAAGGTTTGGGAGTCAGCCAATAGCTCACAAGTACTATGGCTATTCGGTGGACCACCCGGCTGCACCATGACTGGAGTTTCGTCACTCATTGCTAAGCAAGAAGCCTCACGGCGGGCTGGTGATGTGTTCTACTTTTCCTGCTCGATGGAGGGCTCGGATGCTATCACCACCTTCACCCATTTCGTTCTCCGCCATATCCTCAATGTTTCAGATGCTCCCCAGGCGAAATCGATTACTGAAACCTTCCTTCACACCCTTCTACTCAAGATTATCCAACGGGACCGTTCACGTTTCGAGGACCGTGGTTTTTCTGCCATAACTCTGGATGAGATTCTCAGAGCTGAAAGTGGCGGACATTTGGAGGCTTTAACAAAGGCAGTCGCCAAAGTACGGACAATCCAAGATATGCCGATCATCATCGACGGAATCGATAACATCGGGCCAGATGGACTTCAGTTCCTTAAGATGTTTTCCTCGCTTAAGACAGCAAACCCGAAGCCGAAAGTGTTAGTCACATGTCGGCTGGATCCCGATCTCAAGAGACTAGTTGATGGGGTGCCATGTATTGAATACGACAAGGAGCGAAAGGGTTTGGACGCACCCTATACTCTAGCTATGTGTCTACTAACTAACAATGCCAGAGTGCCTTGCTTCTCTTCGCCATGACGATACACGATATGATAAGATTTCAGAAGAGCATAGCGGTTCCTTGACATGGCTCTGGACGCATAGCCAATATCAAGCATGGTCAGCGTCAGAAGGTTCCAGCCTTCTATACATCGAAGGAAAGCCAGGCAGTGGGAAAAGCACCCTTGCAAAATACTTCAGCAACAACCTCGTGGAAATGGACCCAAATGCAAATTCAAGAATCATAGCCCGTTACTTCTACACTGAGCGGGGGACCCAACCTGAACGTACTCACGAGAATATGCTGCGAGCGATCCTCTCGAGTATCCTGCAGCAGGATGAGACAGCTTTCTATCTTTTCCAGGCTCGATTTCGGGAGACTCATCATAGGAACGACCGCAACTGGACTTATGACTCTCTGAAGAAGGTTCTGTCGTCATTCGCAAATCACCCGGCAACACAACAACTTTGCATCATTCTTGATGCCATGGATGAGTCTGAGGAAAACGATAGACGGGTGATCATACAATTGCTCTGTCAGCTTTGTTCAGATGAAAAC
The DNA here is from genome assembly GCA_014904905.1 of Wilcoxina mikolae CBS 423.85. Taxonomy (NCBI): domain Eukaryota; kingdom Fungi; phylum Ascomycota; class Pezizomycetes; order Pezizales; family Pyronemataceae; genus Wilcoxina; species Wilcoxina mikolae. The sequence goes on along the minus strand of MU122578.1, from coordinate 3,909 downwards.
CCTTGCAATATAAAGGTATTCCTCACAAGTCGCCCTGTTGCTGCGCTCAAACACCGCATCCGAGAACGCCATCACGTTATAACACTACAACAAGAGAACGAAAAAGATATTTATAAACTCGCCAACGATTTCCTCAGACTAGAGCTCAGATTATCCGGCAATATCCTTGGCCAGGCAACGGAATACATCGTTACTCATGCCCAGGGAGTGTTCGTATGGGTTGGTTTGGTTCAGAAGGAACTGCTGACCTATGTGGAACGTGGTCGCAATGTAGAGGGTATCTTTGCCTTCCTGAAGAGAATTCCTTATAAGGAACTTGACGATTTATACAACCAAATGCTCGAAAGGCTGGAGTCGTATGACGATCAGGACATCCAAGATGGAGTGAAGATTTTCCGATTCGTTCTATTTGCGCGCCGTCCTCTTACAGTCTTAGAACTGTATAACGCTTTTGCTATCCCAGAAGACTCCGAGCCCTTGTTCTTACCTTGCCATAAATCGTTTGAAAGGAATACAACGACAATGGAAAAAAGAATTATGCACTGTGGAGGCAACTTTTTGGAGACGAAAGGCCATAAAGGTACTTTCCTTAATGCAAGAAATCACGACAAGCCCATTGCTAATGTACCTGCGTCAGACAAAACTATTCAAGTAATGCACCAAACCGTTCGAGAGTTCTTTCTGTACCACAAACAGGATGAAGCAAACTCGCCGTTCATGATGAGTGGTCCAAAGGGCCGGAAAGCCGCCCACATAACCATAACCACAACCTGTGTTCGATATCTACAGTTTTGCTTCTTAAACTCATCGATCCAGGATGATTTCCCCCGAATCGAGGCTTGGGCTTCCAATCACTTTGAGGCCTATGTCAAGTATCTCGATCAATGGCCATTCATCAAGTACGTGCTCGAAAGCCTCAAAGAACACCTAGATGGCTGTGGACAAGAGGAAAACACTTCACAACTTGTTTCTACTCTAATCAATCAACTGATCGACAATCAATCTTCCCGCTTTTTGGGAGAATGGATAGCTTCCCATCTCGGACAAACCCATCAAGTCCCCGATTCGGACTTCAAATCTGCAACCCATAAATCCAGAGCAAAAACTAACTTATCCCGAATTACTAATGCATTACTGCGGAAGGCTTCTAGCCTCGGACTAGCCGAGCGGACCCGTACCCATCAAGTAACCGACGAGACTCGATCTTCGACGGGAGACGCGGAAATGGACTTCAAATATGAAACTCTTAACGCCGCAGCAAACATTGGGTTATCCCGAGTGACTAGTGCATTGCTGCTAACTTGTGACTCCCAGAGGGAAACATATTTACTCCTTTCTGCAGGGAAAGGCCATGAGGCTACGGTGCGATTATTGCTCGACCTAGGTGTTGACAAGGAGTGCCAGGACAACTCTGGGCAGCGAGCTTTGCACCATGCGGTGAAGAATGGACACGAGACCATTGCTGAGTTACTGCTACAAAATGGTGCCACGAGAGCTGCGCGGGACAAACAAGGACGGACGCCGCTACGCCTAGCAATTTTGAAGTGGTAAGTTCCCCTAGTTCTTGATCGTATGATACCATCACGGTGGATGTCTAACAATGTGTTTATTGGATAGCCCGTGAGTTTTTCCTAGGCTGTTTCCCGCCAATAATGCATGACAAATCAGAAAATTGATTGCTTCGTTTAACAGCCTGTAAGTTTCTGCCAGACTTCTTAGATGTCAAGACTCGCATGACTAACCTTATCGGGTTCAATAGTGAGTAAGCTACAGGTCAAATTTGGCTTTCAAGTTGGTGAGGATAGATGGCTAACCACCGTTGAACCAAATTGGAAAGCAAGTGAGTTACTGCAGGAGTGTTTTCTACCGTGATATCCACTGGCTAACTAGACTCCAATAACGTTGCCCCACAGCCGGTGAGTTTTGCATCAGCCACCATAATACAGCTAATCTAAATATAATGATTTGACTGAATAGTGGGTGCGTTTCACCAAAGCTGACCAGTAACTGCCGCCTACCGCTAACCAAAGCCCCCAATCAATGGGTTGATTTCACAGTCGGTGAGTTTCTCCATCGTCGGATCCTGCCACCAAGATACACGGATAACTGATAGCCAATGGTCGAGCTGATTAGCCGGTAAGTTTCTTCAGTTACGTAGCGTCGCGACCATGGATCGCTGACCTCAGCCCTCTGGATTGATTGATAGAATGTGGGTTTCTTCCCGATTTCGCTCTATCGAGAAAGTGCACAGCTAACCTTAGCCTGATGTATTCGTTCCTTGAATTGAATTCCACAGTTAGTGAGTTTCCCTTGATCCTTCTATCTCATTGTAATGCGCGTTTAACTGAAGTCCGACTAACCCGATAGCGAGTAAACACCATATCCCCAGCATTTTCTAGAGCGACCTGAAATTACTAACCTGGGCTCAATGGCCTGATCCAATAGCTAGTGGGTTTCTCTGGGAATATTCTAATCTACAAGGCGCATTGCTAACTTTAGATTGAATCAACAGCAAGTGAGTATCGCTAGAGTGGTCGCCTGTGCAATGATGATTGGCTGACTAGAGACCTATTGCTCGACACCATAGGGAGTAAGTTCTCCTCGTTGTGATAATGGGTTGCTAATCTTAGTTCGATGGCACTTTCAATAGCCAGTGAGTTCCTCAAACACAACAGGTTGTAACAGCATACTGAATAGACCCGGACGGGACAATCGGTTAGCATGTGGGTTTCACTCAACCCGATCTCGCTGCAAGAACGTATGCTAATCCGAGTTTGACGGTCGGCCATATAGTTTGTGAGTTTCTGCTAGATTCTTTGATATCGCAGCGTTGCCTCGCTAACCTCACCCGAATGGCCCCATCAAAAAGAATGTAAGCTCGCCACATCTTCGCCTATTGTGGCAATAACTAGCTTACCCGAGTTCAATCATTCTACTCTTCAGGGGGTGAGATTTCCCCACGTGACTCTGTATGGAGATGAAGTGTAGGCAACCCGAGCTAAACAACTTGATTCGATAGCGAGTGCGTACTTCCCAATCTCCGCTGCATTGATGCTTGCCTAACATAGAAGCAATGACTTAGCAAGTCAGTTATTCCCCCACTGACCCTGCGGTGATAGTGAATGACTAACGGCCGTTAAATGGCTTTATTGCGTAGACGGTGAGTTTATGCATGCCAGACGTCTGTGTTTAGAATGTAAAGCTGAACGGTGTCCGATTTGTCTATGGAATAGCAAGTTAGTTTATGCCTAGCACCCAGAGTAACGTGCATTTCAAGTTGAGACTGATGGATTCATTCAACAGGGAGTGAGTTCTCGATTATTCCAGACCAAGTAATATATTATTGATATAGATCTGGTGAATCTATTCGACAGCGAGTAAGTTCTAGCCATTCATGCTGAATAGTAATGGCTAATCTGACTTGCTTGTATAGGGAGTAAGTACATTGCCCGGTGTTTCACTACTGCCATGTTTTCTGGCTAATACAAGCACGATGGTTCCTTGATCAGCATGTAAATATCTCTCACACATCCAGTATGATAAATTACTTACACTGGGATTGATGGCTCGATTCAACAGTGTGTGAGTTTTCAGAAGGTTTCTTGATGTATTGATGCATGACTAACGTGAAGCCCGGCGCTTAATCCCGCAGCTAGTGAGTTCGCACGCATACTTGACGGCTACCATGAGACGAATGTCATGATGATGTGTGGCTAACCTGAGCCCGATGGCTTGATCCCACAGCGAGTGAGATTCCCCCTGATACTTGATGACTGCCATGACGATGTGTGGCTAACCTGAGCCCGATGGCTTGATCCCATAGCGAGTGAGTTTCCCCAGCATAATTGATGGCTGCCATGAGACGACTGCCGTGACGATTGGTGGCTAACCTGAGCCCGATGGCTTGAT